>SJXQ01000606.1:0-51207 GCA_006408695.1 Aepyceros melampus
GAAAGTTTTGAATAACTATTGGATATCTAACTAGAAATGTCAAGTACTCTGATGCACAGGGATAATCCAGAGAGAAGGTGTGGGGCGGGAGGGGGGAGGTGGGGGTCGGGATTGGGAGTTCATGTACACTCGTGGCTGATTCATGTCAATGTATAGCAAAATGAATACAGTATTGTAAAGCAAAACAAACTAAAAAATAAAAATTAATTAAAAAAAAAAAGAATAGAGCATAGTAATGAGGTAGCAGGTCCATGGCTTTTGTTTTGCTAATATTCTCTTTTGCTGGTACTATCTCTTCCCCTTCACTTCCTCACTCTGATGTTGTGGGATATTCTCGAGAGAGACTTACATGGCAAGGAACTGAGGGTGGCCTCAGTGCAAAAACTCATGAGGAATTGACCCTGACAACCACCTTGAGAGTGAACTTGCAAGCAGATCCTTCTCAGTTGAGTCTTCAGCTGAGATGGCAGCTGTAAGCTGGCACCCTGAATGTGGCTTGTGTAAGTCTGTGAAGCAGAGGACCCAGTAAAGTCATGCCTGAATTCCTAACTCACAGAAACTGTGACATAGTAAATACATTTTGTTTTTAGCCGCTAAGTTTGTGGTACAGTTTGTTACAGAGCAATAGATAACTAATATAGCATCCTATATTTATTTTTATAGTCCATAGGGTCTCAGAGAGTGGGACAGGACTGAAGCCGCTGAGCACGCACCCATGCACGCACCTGTGAACACAAAGTATTTGTTATCCACAGTTTGTAGTTTGTTATAAAAAGACATACATGTGCACGATGAAAAAATGCAACAGTATAAATGTCCTAAAATAAAAAGCAACAGTCTGCCATAACCTGTTCCTGATGACCCTCGAGGGTAAATACTACAATAATTTCTTATGTACTTTAGAGGTGTTTTACCATAAATGGGATCATACTATAGATACTGTCCAACAATTTACCTTTTTTCACTTAACAATCCATCTTTCCATATATCACGTCATGGGAAATAGATGGGGAAACAATGGAAACAGTGGCTGACTTTATTTTTCTGGGCTCCAAAATCACTGCAGATGGTGACGCAGCCATGAAATTAAAGATGTTTACTCCTTGGAAGGAAAGTTATGACCAACCTAGACAGCATATTGAAAGGCAGAGACATTACTTTGCCAACAAAGGTCCGTTTAGTGAAGGCTATGGTTTTTCCAGTGGTCATGTATGGATATGAGAGTTGGACTATAAAGAAAGCTGAGTGCCAAAGAATTGATGCTTTTGAACTGTGGTGTTGGAGAAGAGTCTTGAGAGTCCTATGGACTGCAAGAAGATCCAACCAGTCCATCCTAAAGGAAATCAGTCCTCAATGTTCATTGGAAGGACTGATGATGAAACTGAAACTCCCAGTACTTTGGCCACATGATGCAAAGAGCAGACTCGTTGGAAAAGACTCTGATGCTGGGAAAGATTGAGGGCAGGAGGAGAAGGGGACGATGGAGGATGAGATGGTTGGATGGCATCACCGACTCAATGGACATGGGTTTGGATGGACTCCAGGAGTTGGTGATGGACAGGGAGGCCTGGCGTGCTGTGATTCATGGGGTCGCAAAGAGTCGGACATGACTGAGCGACTGAACTGAACTGATAGGACTTTTAGAAATATAAACTATATTCATTGCTTTTCCCCTGTTTATGAAAATAGTACATGGTCTTAGATGAAAATCTGACATATAGATAAAAACATAAAAAATTAATTTTCCTCTACTCCTACCACCCAGAGGTAAAGTATGGAAATGAATGACTCTTGTGGTCTGTCTCAAGCCTCTTCTGGCTCTCTTCTTGTACAGAACTCCTATCTTGTGAGGAATCCATCTGATACAATCAGTTTGGGCCTACCTTCCCTCTCTAGGTGTGGTTCTATGACCTATATCTGGCCAGAACCCTCCTCCACTCTTCTGCCTTCTAGAGTGGTATATAGTTGAGCATGCAACTCAGCCAAGCAGGAGAACAATCAGTCTTTCTAAGCTTTTGCAGGGGGGTGTGGGGGAACTAATGATGGCTTCTTTTTCCAGATTGTTAAACTAGAATTGATACTTTTGAACTGTGGTGTGGAGAAGACTCTTGAGAGTCCCTTGGACTGCAAGGACATCCAACTAGTCCCTTCTGAAGATCAGTCCTGGATGTTCTTTGGAAAGAATGATGCTAAAGCTGAAACTCCAGTACTTTGGCCACCTCATGTGAAGAGTTGACTCATTGGAAAAGACTCTGATGCTGGGAGGGATTGGGGGCAGGAAGAGAAGGGGACGACCGAGGATGAGATGGCTGGATGACATCACCGACTTGATGGACATGAGTCTGAGTGAACTCTGGGAGTTCGTGATGGACAGGGAGACCTGGTGTGCTGTAGTTCATGGGGTTGCAAAGAGTCGGACACAACTGAGCGACTGAACTGAACTGAACTGAAACTAGGATTGTGTGATATGAGGCCTTCCAGAAGCCATCTCACTGTCATTTGGGGAGTGGATATCTGGCTTCATAGCCAAGGAGGGATAAATAAAACTGAAAGATGAAGAGAGTGGAGCCCTAAGGACATCTTTGATCCATGCATGTCTAAATTGACTGGAATTCAGGTAAACCCTTGGTTATCTCAATTTTTGATATCAGCAAATTCCCTTTCATCTTTTCATCATCCCTGTATCCAAGGGAGCCTTACCTAATAGAAGTATTATTCTGACCTTTGTTTGAATTTGAAAGAAACAAAGCAAAATTTAAATGAAAATGGAAGAAATGATGACAATAGATCATTTCTTAAACGCCATTTAAACAAAACATGTTTTGAAAACATTTAAAGGTTGAAGTATTGTGTTTTGTGCTTTATAGTTTGACTTGAGGTTTCGTAATGAATATAAGTTTAAATATCTAGAATAACTCAGTTAATAGTCTCAAAAACTAAAAGCTATCTCTGATGTTTAACCAACTAACCAAACATATCCTTTTAATTTTTTAAAAAGCAAAACAAATTAAATTTTATATCTATATATAATATGTATGGGCTTCCCTCGTGGCTCAGCTGGTAAAGAATCCACCAGCAATGCAGGAGACCTGGGCTTGATCCCTGGGTTGGGAAGATCCCCTAGAGAAAGGAATAGCTACCCACTCCAGTATTCTGGTCTGGAAAGTTCCATGGACAGTCCATGGGGTAGCAAAGAGTCAGACACAACGGAGCAACTTTCACTTTCACTATAATATGTATACGTAAATAATTTTGAATGCAAATATTTTATGCAGAAATGTCATGAGGTTTTTTGGATTTTTTAAATTGAAATATAGTTGATGTTCAGTATTTTATGTCACAGGTGTACAATATACTGAGGACAATTTTTAAAGGTTATATTCCATTTATCAGTTCAATTCAGTTGCTCAGTCGTGTCCGACTCTTTGTGACCCCATGAATCGCAGCACGCCATGCCTCCCTATCCATCACCAACTCCCGGAGTTCACTCATACTCATGTCCATCAAGTCTGTGATGCCATTCGGCCATCTCATCTTCGGTCGTCCCCTTCTCCTCTTGCCCCCAATCCCTCCCAGCATCAGGGTCTTTTCCAATGAGTCAGCTCTTCGCATGAGGTGGCCAAAGTACTGGAGTTTCAGCTTCAGCATCATTCCTTCCAAAGAAATCCCAGGGCTATTCTCCAGAAGGGACTGGTTGGATGTCCTTGCAGTCCAAGGGACTCTCAAGAGTCTTCTCCAACACCACAGCTCAAAAGCATCAATTCTTCGGCGCTCAGCCTTCTTCAACTCTCACATCCATACATGACTACTGGAAAAACCATAGCCTTGACTAGATGGACCTTAGTCAGCAAAGTAATGTCTCTGCTTTTGAATATACTATCTAGGTTGATCATAACTTTTCTTCCAAGGAGTAAGCATCTTTTAATTTCATGGCTGCAGTCACCATCTGCAGTGATTTTGGAGCCCCCCAAAATAAAGTCAGCCACTGTTTCCAGTGTTTCCCCATCTATTTCCATTTATAGTAGCTATAAAATATTTGTTATATTCCCTGTGCTATATAATATGTCCTTGTAGCTTATTTACATACATGTTTTAATTTTTTAAAAAGCAAAACAAATTAAATTTTATATCTATATATAATGTATTGAGTTGGCCAAAATGTTTGTTCAAATTTTCCTGTAAGGTGTTATGGAAAACCCTGAAGGAACTTTTTGGCCAACTCAATAAGCTAGTTTGTATCTCTTAATTCCCTATCTCTATCTTGCCCCCAAGCCCCTCTTCACAGGTAACCACTAGTTAAAACAAACACCTTGTAAAACATAAGTCCTAAGCCTACCTTTAGGGCCATTCTTTAAATTATTTTACATACATGTTTTAATTTTTTAAAAAGCAAAACAAATTAAATTTTATATCTATATATAATGTATTGAGTTGGCCAAAATGTTTGTTCAAATTTTCCTGTAAGGTGTTATGGAAAACCCTGAAGGAACTTTTTGGCCAACTCAATAAGCTAGTTTGTATCTCTTAATTCCCTATCTCTATCTTGCCCCCAAGCCCCTCTTCACAGGTAACCACTAGTTAAAACAAACACCTTGTAAAACATAAGTCCTAAGCCTACCTTTAGGGCCATTCTTTAAATTATTAGGGGACGTGAGGCTTCCCTGGTGGCTCGGTGGTACAGAATCCGCCTGCCAGTGCAGGAGACAGAGGTTTGCTCCCTGATCTGGGAAGGTGCAGCAGAGCAATGAGTCAGCGTGCCATAACTATTGAGCCTGTGCTCTAGAGCCTGCGAGCCACAGCGAAGGAGCCTGCATGATGCAGCCACGGGAACCCATGCACCCCAAAGCCTGTGCTTCACAATGAGAGAAGCCACCGCAGCGGAGGGCCCCACGCCACACTAGAGAGGAGCCCCCACTCTCTGCAGCTAGAGAAAAGCCCGAAGAGAACAAAGACCCAGCACAGCCAGACAGAAGGTAAAATGAATAAAATTATATAAAAAATTATTAGGGAAGAAATTAATACCGATGAGATTGATCAATAAGCACGATATTTTTCTGTGAAAAGAAATCTCCACTTTTCAAGAAAAATAAAAATACCAAAAACAGGAGAAATCATGATGGTTATTGCCTATTATAGATCTGAAGTGAATTCACTTAATCCAAATGGTTCCAATACATCATTCAAATGATTCCCTCATTGCTCTCTTATACTTAGTCATGTAGATTAAAGCCAGTTGTTATTGTGTTAAATTTCTTTTAATGTTCCAATGGCTTAAAAAATCCATAATTCTTCTTAGAGAATCTTCAGAATATTTTGGAAAAAAGATTTAAGCTAATTTGGATACTGGCACCAAATATCCTCCAGTGTATTTTACTTCAGGAGGAACCATTTAGTCTATATTCTACTGGAAGTAATATGGTTATCATGTGGAAGAACCCATCTTGTCTAATGGCATATTTAATAAATCATATATGAGAAGACAATATGACTGTTTCCCCAGCCCAAGAATGAAGAATGGTCTGCAGTGGAAGTATGACCTGTTCAAGTTCTATCAATTTAGAAAACTTCAACCTCAACCTGGGCAGCTGTCCATGGCCTTGGAGAGGCCAGCTCAGGGTCCCTGCTTAGTGAATGCTATTGATCGACAATGCCGGGTGGGGATAAATTTGTGCATGCTCATATCCCTGTGGCAGGTTAGCTATCCAGAGAATCTCTTTCACCATAAGCTTTCCCATGTAACTGTAAGCTGTAACTGCTGTGTTCAGTCATACCCAACTCTCTGTGACCCCATGGACTATAGCCTGCCAGGCTCCTCTGTTCTTGGGGATTCTCCAGATGAGAATACTGGAGTGGGTTAGCATAAATTTGTAGTTATGTCTTTCTTTGGTTTATTTCTTGTTTTCTACCCCAATAAATATTTGTGCTGAATTTTCAAGCTGGCCAGGGCCCTGGAATAGCTGAGAATAAATTTCTGACAGGCAAAGGTAAACAGCAGTGTGTGCTGTGTTGTGCTTAGTTGCTTCAGTTGTGTCCCACTCTTTGTGACCCAATGAACTGCAGCCTGCCAGGCTCCTCTGTCCCTGGGATTCTCCTGGCAAGAGTACTGGAGTATTCATGCCCTCCTCCTCCAGGGGATCTTCCCGACACAGGGACTGAACCCACATCTCCTGTGATGCCTTCATTGCAGGAGGATTCTTTACCACTGAGCCACCAGGGAAGCCCAAAGGTCACAGTAGTGGGGCCTAAAATCAGGTCTTTGAGTCCTCGCTCTGCTGGGTGCCAGCCTGACAACCTTCCTTGGGCAAGTCCTGAAATAACTAGTGCCTCAGTTTCTGCATCTATAAATTCAGGAAAGTAAAGTCTTCTTGCTTATTTCCTATGATTGTTGTAAGGAGCAAATAATACAATGGATAGAAAAGAGCTTTGGAAATGAAAAAGGGCTATATCAAAATGTTGCTTTATCACCCACATAGTATTCTGAAATATTTCTGAAAAATTCCTTCATTTGTTAGAACTTATACACCCAATCCAACCAGTCCATTCTGAAGGAGATCAGCCCTGGGATTTCTTTGGAAGGAATGATGCCGAAGCTGAAACTCCAGTACTTTGGCCACCTCATGCGAAGAGTTGACTCACTGGAAAAGACTCTGATGCTGGGAGGGATTGGGGGCAGGAGGAGAAGGGGACGACCGAGGATGAGATGGCTGGATGGCATCACGGACTCGATGGACATGAGTCTGAGTGAACTCTGAGAGTTGGTGATGGACAGGGAGGCCTGGCGTGCTGTGATTCATGGGGTTGCAAAGAGTCGGACACGACTGAGCAACTGAACTGAACTGAACTGATACACCCAATTACCAAAATACCATTTGTTTGTATACCCAATCACTTCTATGCAAATTCAGTAGATTTATTTCCTTAATTAGTTCCTGGGTAAATAACAAATAAAAACACAATTAGTGAAATGTGAAAATGTGCAGTTTCAGATAGTCAAGGGTAATGTGTTTCCTTTATGGATTTGAAACTCTGTATAAGCCAAAGGCCTTCCTGTTTGCCTGCCAGTAATGATAAACTACATTTCAGCCAGTGGCACACTGCTTCCTGGAGAGACTTGCTCAGGGCTCTGCTCTTTGCCAGGTGTTGGCAGATTTCCTCACCCACCTTGGAGCTGTGATCAGGGCTCCCCCTGCGGGTGACTATAGCTCTGACACCTGCTGCAGGGTTGGAACTGTGGCCCTGTCCTCTCTGAGGAAAGGAACTGGAAGCTGCTCCATTTGCTATTTGGCCACTTGGCTGCCAGCCAGGATGGTATAATTCTTCCTTTAAATGCGGGCATCCCAAAGTGGCTGGGCATTTGGCCGAATGATAAAACAGGTCATTTTGTTAACAGTTTCCTTCTGGCTCATAAGCTCAAGAAGGAGAATTGAGGCTTCAAAATGTCATTTGTAATAGCAAATCAGTACGAGTTATATATAGGAATAAACAAACGTAACCTCTCTATGAAGAAAATTATAAAGCATTACTGAATGACAATTTAAGAGATAGGATGAAACATGTTCCTGGATAGGATGATTCACTATCATGGCGGTTGCAGTTCCTCTCCTCCCTCTTCTTGGCCCCCTCCTGCTACTCAAAACACTAAGTCCTGTTGGTCCTGCTTCCTTCTCTTTCATCTGCCCACTTCTCTCCCACCCTCACTAATTCAAATTTATTTCAAGTCCTCCTTATTCTTCCCTCGAATTACTGAAGCAGCCTCGTAACTGTTGCTCCTTTCCAATCCATCTTTCTACAGCTGCAATTAAGTTTAACGTTCTAAAGTGCTCATGTAAGCATGCCACTCCTGCTTACCACCTTCCAATGACGTATCATCTTTAGAATAGAGCCCAAACTCCATAGCAAGGCATTCCAGGGCTCGATGTTTGCAGTTCCCCAGGCGACCCTGGCTCCTTTGGCTGGGTCTGCTTCCTCCTGCCTCCCCATCAGCACCCTCTTCCTCTCTTCCCTTGGTCACCTAATGAGCTCCTGCTAATAATTCAGAGCTAAGCTTGACTCTAACCTCCTCTGGGAAGCTTTCCTTCAGCTGTCAAGGCTCAACAGTCTGTCTTTCCTAACGGCCACAAGCCTCAATTTCCTCATCTGCCGAGTGGGGATAATAATTCCTATGTTATATGGGTTTGGTATTGGTCTAGTGGTAGGTAGGGCAACCAGATATCCTGGTTTATGCTTGTTGTTCCTAAGTCATGTCTAGTTAGCGTCCCTGAGAATGGAAACCATCTACACGTATTTAATAGGGTTAGGAACAAACACTTCACTAACAATACTTGAACTTCAGGAATCTCCAGCTTAGGAATCTGTAAATATCATTGTTGCTTATCTCAGGCACATCTAGAAAAACCCACTTATTGAATGTAGACTACTCAGCTAGTCCTCATCAGAGTAATAGCCTCCTTCTCACTCAGCAGTAGGTCACTCAACTGGCTTGTGAAACACCTGTATACTCCTCTGCGTTCCCTTGAAACCTTCGCCTCCCTGTATCCACCAATACTAAACTATGAGATCATAATTTTGGTCAGTTCCAGTCATCCTCTCAGGCCCCTGTATTGAAAGACCCCATTTAGACCCAACTCTTCAAAGCTTCTGAACCCACAACCGCCTCCTTAGGAGACACTACTAAGGTAAAGGTCTCCCTTGCTGCATTAAGTAAGAAACCTAACTTTGCTGATAAGCAGGGGATTTAGATGATCTCTTTGAGGAATCAGCAGTTGACACCCTTTCACTCTGAAAAGAATCCCAGTTTGGATGATAAATTAAATGATTCCTGTTTTAAATTGTTACCCTATTAATCTGTAACATCTATTGCTTTCATTTAATCCTGACAGCACCACAAGGTACGTATCATGATTCTACTGCTGTACAGGCATGAAAATGAAGGCACAGGGAAATTCAGTAATTTGTCCAAGATCCTGCAATTGCACCCATGGACTCAGACTCCAGAACTGGTATTCTTTTAAAAAAAGCAGTCTTCCATATAATTTTAAAATCACAAACTCACAGAAAAGTTACAAGTATATTACAAAGAACTGCCCCTTCCCTTCAAATCACTAGAGAGTAAGTTGTTAACTTATGCAATGCCCCATTACCTTCCAATAGTTTAGTCTCTGTATTTAGTATTCGTTCTACAAATAAGGACATTTTCCTTGATAACCACAACACAGTCATCAAAATCAGAAATTTAACAGACATATAACAACCATATCGGAGAAGGCAATGGCACCCCACTCCAGTACTCTTGCCTGGAAACTCCCTGGATGGAGGAGCCTGGTAGGCTGCAGTCCATGGGGTCGCTGAGAGTTGGACACGACTCTGACTTCACTTTCACTTTTCACTTTCATGCATTGGAGAAGGAAATGGCAACCCACTCCAGCATTCTTGCCTGGAGAATCCCAGGGACGGCCGAGCCTGGTGGGCTGCCGTCTATGGGGTCTCACAGAGTCGGACACGACTGAAGTGACTTAGCAGCAGCAGCAGCAACAACCATATAACCCTCAGAGCCCACTCCAGGCTTGCCGATTGTCCCTATAATAACCTTTGCAGCAGAAGAATCCAGTTCAGAACATCTTGTATTTGGTTCTTAAGTCTTTCAGTTTTTCAGACTTTCCTTCAGTCTGGAACAGTTCCCCAGGCTTTCCTTAATTTTCATGGCCTTGATACTCTTGAAGATTACAAGAATGTTAGCCTCACTCCTAAACACCCCTAAAGTCATTTTAAGAAGCCATCATCACCCTGATACCAAAAGTAGACAAAGACACTACCAAAGGTGAAGGTGAAGGTGAAGTCGCTCAGTCGTGTCCAACTCTTTGCAACCCTGTGGACTGTAACCTACTAGGCTTCTCTGTCCATGGGATTCTCCAGGCAAGAATACTGGAGTGGATTGCCATTTCCTTCTCCAGGGGATCTTCCCAACCCAGGGATCGAACCCGGGTCTCCTGCATTGGAGGCAGACGCTTTAACCTCTGAGCCACCAGGGAAGCCCAGACACTACCAAAAAATAGGTCAGTATCTTTGATGAATATAGGTAAAAAATCCTCAACAAAATATTAGCAAGCTGAATCCAATACATAAAAATGATAATACACCATGTTGGATTCATTCCAGGGTCACAAGGATGTTGTTGCTCAGTCGTTCAGTCCTATCTGACTCTTTGTGACCACATGGACTGCAGCATGCCAGGCTTCCCTGTCCATCACCAACTTCTGGAGCTTGCTCAAACTCATGTCTATTGAGTCAGTGATGTCATCTAACCATCTCATCCTCTGTTGTCCCATTCACTCCTGCCTTCAATCTTTGCCGGGGTCAGGGTCTTTTCCAGTAAGTTGGGTCTTTTCCAGTAATTTGGCTCTTTGCATCAGGTGGCCAAAGTATTGAAGCTTCAGCTTCAGCATCAGTCCTTCCAATGAATATTCAGGACTGATTTCCTTTGGGATTGACTGGTTTGACCTCCTTACAATCCAAGGGTCTCTCAAGAGTCTTCTCCAACACCACAGTTTGAAAGCATCAATTCTTCAGTGCTCAGCCTTCTTTATGGTTCAACTCTCACATCTGTACAGGACTACTAGAAAAACCAGAGCTTTGACTAGATGGACCTTTGTCACCAAAGTGATGTCTCTGCTTTTTAATATACTGTCCTAGGTGCCGGGAGCCAGCGTGAGGAATCCCACCCATGACAAGGTCATGCGGAGAGGCCTGATGGGCAAGGCAAGTCAGGTCTCAGGGTTTCCCCCTGGTATTTCCTGAGCATGTACCCTCCAAAACACCAGAATCTGCCTGCCTTATTGTATTGTACTTTTCCACTCTTCTGACACTCTCTGGAAAAAGTCAGCTCAGGGCTTCAGCCTCCTGCAAAAGAATGTCTCGGCTTAAAACCCCCTCTGATAGCTCTCTAACTTGCCTAACAGGTTCCCCTGGACTTTTTACAGCTTGCAAATTGCTTATAGCCCCCCAACTGCGAGAGGCACAAAGCTTAAAGCATCTTAAAGATACAGAGCCTTTTCTAAAGAGCTAAAAATCATATTGGTGACAGGATTTCACTGTTGACTCAATGATTGCTGCCAGGCCTCCATATTATCTTTTAGGCACCTGGGAGGATGTTAATCAATGTAATCGGGATGTAGAAAAAGGTATATGGTAGTTTTGATGTTAGCAACACTAGACTTTTGAGTTAATTACTTTTCTCTTTGTTATATATCAGTGCACTCCTCTTGTGTCCTTGCTATCTAAGAATGTAACTTTATTTAGTGTTTTCTGAGAATGGCATCAGACTTTGGGAAGATCAACACAAATAAGTCTTCTGTTAACAAATCCTTATCAGAAAAAAGGCTGTAAAATGTTAATTGGCCCTTTTGGCCAGAAGATGATGTAAATCACCTAAGACTTGTGTATACAACTAGGTATTCAGAGAGAAAAGCCTGGTTTTGATAAGAGTCTGGGTTGCTAACGCTGCATAATTTTGTATTACCCATTCATCTCTATGTACAATCAAAAAGGTATAAAAGCCCCTTCTAGACAATAGAGGCTGGGCCAGTCATTGGAAGGACTGGTTTCCCCCGTGTCTCCTCTTTACTCTAATTTCTGGCTGAATTCCCATCTGGGGCATGGAGGCTCGCCATGTCTACTTACTTGTCCCGGCTTCTAAGATCCACGCGAGAGGGAGTCCAAGGCGGGGCACCCTCCGATATTCAAGAGGACGCCGGTGGCCTAACGTAGATGGTACAAACTTCTTGTCCTGAAGTTTTATTAGTTCTCCATGTAAACCAAGTCATTCAGCTTCTTTTCTCCACTAAATTTTCCTACTATACTATTTCTTCCTAATCTCTTTTTATATTTCTAAATAAGTAAGTTTTTCCTCGCCTATCCATCTCCCCTTCGAATCACCCTGGATCCACTGGGGCTGGACCCTGGCACCTAGGTTTGTCATAGCTTTTCTTCCAAGAAGCAAGTGTCTTTTAATTTCACTTCTGCAGTCACCATCCGCAGTGATTTTGGAGCCCAAGAAAATAAAGTCTGTCACTGTTTCAATTTTTCTCCCCATGTATTTGCCATGAAGTGGTGGGACCAGATGCCATGGTCTTAGTTTTTTGAATGTTGAGTTTTGAACAATTCACATGGATGGTTCAAATGAATTCAGCAAGCTAGCCGGATATGAGATTAATATACAGAAATCTGTTTTATTTCTTTACAGTAACAATGAAATATCAGAAAGTAAAAAAAAAAACCTCATTTAAAACTACATCCAAACCATAATGAGATATCACCTTACACATGTTAGGATGTCTATTATCAAAAAGACAACAAGCAAGAAGTGTTGGTAAGGAGTGGCAAAATGGAAATTCTTGTGCGTTTCTGGAGGGGATGTAAATATGGCAGCCACTTAGAATTACTGTGTGATCCAGCACTTCCTCTCCTGGGTACACACTTGAAAAAAGTGAAAACACTAATTTGAAAAGATACATGCACCCCAATGTTCACAGCAGCATTCTTTGCAATAGCCAGGAAATAGAAGCAATGTAAGTATCCATCAGCAGATGAATGGATAAAGAATGGATCATATACAATGGATATACCACTTTATATATACATATACATATGTAATACTACTTATTCTACATCCAATGTATATGGAATATACAATGGACTATTGTATACATATACAATGGAATACTACTTATTATAAAACAATGAAATTTTGCCATTTGCAACAACATGGATGGACTGGGAGTGTGTTATACTTAGTGAAATAAGTCAGAGAAAGACACATGCTATATAATATCACTTATATGTGGAATCTGAAAAGTTAAACGACCTAGTGAACATAACAAAAGGTGGAAATAGACTCAACAGATATAGAGAACAAACTAGCAGTTATGGTTGGAGAGGGAAAGGGGAGGGGCAACACAGGGAGAGAGGATTAAGAGGTACAAACTACTATGTATAAAATAATTAAGCTATAAGGATACATTGCACCCTAGGGGGAATACAGCCAATACCTTCTAATACTATAAATGGAATATGACCTTTAAAAATTGTGAATC
The DNA here is from genome assembly GCA_006408695.1 of Aepyceros melampus. Lineage (NCBI taxonomy): Eukaryota > Metazoa > Chordata > Mammalia > Artiodactyla > Bovidae > Aepyceros > Aepyceros melampus. The sequence continues at coordinate 13,089 of SJXQ01000606.1, forward strand.
ATTATGTTGTACACATAAAACATATGATGTTGTAAATAAACTGTACCTCAATACAAAAATTGGACCGCCACTGTGGAAAACAGGAAAGAGATGCCTCAAAAAATTAAAAATAAAACTACCATATGATCCAGCAATTCCACTCCTGGGTATTGATCTGGAGAAAATGAAAACACTATAATTAGAAAACTTTCTGCACCTCTCTTTTTGTTGCAGCATCATTTTTAATAGCCAAGATATGGAGGGAAACTTAATGCCCCCAAACAGATGAATGGATAAAGAAGATACGGTGTATAGAGACAATGGAAATTACTCAGCCACAAAAGAATGAAATCTTGCCATTTGTGACAACATGGATAGACCTAGAGGGTCTCTTATGCCAAGGGAAATAAATCAAACAGAAAAGGACAAATACGGTATCATTTCACTTATATGTGAAATCTGAAAAACAAAACAAATGAACAAACATAAAACAGAAACAGACACACAGAGAAAAACAGGTGGTTGCCCAAGGGGAGGGATAGAAATAGGAAGAAAGTAGGTGAGGGAAATTATAAGGTGGAAACATCCAGTTGCAAAATAAATGCATCACAGGTATGAAATACACAGTGTGGGGAATATAGACAATATCTACATCCTTGTATGGCGATATAAATAGATTTGCAGTAAAGATCATTCTGAAATGTATAGAAGTACTGAATCGTGTAACAAGGACTAACATATTATGGGTCAATTACACTTCAAAAATAAAGCAAAGAAACAAATTCGTAGAAAAAGAGATCAGATTTGTGGTTACCAGAGGCAGGGGGGCGGGGGGAAATGGATGGAATTGGATGAAGGTAGTCAAAAGGTACAAACTTCCAGTTATAAGATAAATAAATACTAGGGATGTAATGTATACCGTGATAAATATAATTAACACTGATGTGTGTTATATCTGAAAATTGTTGAGATCAAATCCTAAGAGTTCTTATCACAGAGAAAAAAATGTTTAAGTTTGTGCCTTTATGAGACAATGGATGTTTACTATACTTATTGTGATAATCATTTCACGTTGCATGTAAGTCAAGCCATCATGCTGTACATCTTAAACGGGTACAGTGCTGTATGTCAGTTACGTCTCAGTAAAACTGGAAGAGGAACAAAATAAACTATATACTTGCAGGCTTTAAAAAATCTATTTGTCAACAAATTTCAACGGCTATAAATAGAATATTATTATTTTAAGAGTTTAATAAGACAAGATTCATTTCTTCTCAGAGTTTACATGAAACATGGGTTGCTGGTAAAAAGGATCCTCTTCTCCACAAGCCACACAGGATAAGGCGATGAGATACCAGTTAGAACAGTATTATTAACTATAGTCAGTATCTGTACTTCTGATCTCCAGAACTTCTTTATTGTGAATAACTAAAACTTTGCACCCTTTGAACCAATGTCTCATTTCCCCATACCCCTTAGCCCCGTGCAAACACCATTTTACTCTCTGCTTCTAAGAGATCTGCTATTTTAGATTCTATATATAAATCAGATCATGCAGTGTTTGTCTTTTTGTGCCTGGCCTTTTTTACTTAGCATAATGCCCTTCAGGTTCATCCATGACCCATACTGTCATATGTAACAAGATTTCTTTTTTTGAAAAAAAGACTGAAAAATATTCCATTGTGTGTGTGCATATATATTTGTTGTTGTTTAGTCACTAAGTCATGTCTGACTCTTTTGTGAGAATGTAAATTGGTGCAGCCACTATGGAGAACAGTATTTGTTGTTGTTGTTTAGTTGCTAAATCCTTTCTCTTGCAACCCCTTGGATTGTAGCCTACCAGGCTCCTCTGTGCATCGGATTCTCCAGGCAAGAATACTGGAGTGGGTTGCCATTTCCCTCTCCAGGAGATCTTCCCGACCCAGGGATCGAACCCACATCTTCTGCATCGGCACATGGATTCACTGAGCCATCAGGGAAGCCTATATGTATATATAAAATCACATTTTCTCTCTATATATATAATTGTGAATAATATATATATTATTCACATTTTCTTTATCTATTCATCTGTCAACAGAAACTGGTGGTTTCCACATCTTGGCTACTAGGAATAATGCTACAGTGAGCATGGGAGTACAGATATCTCTTTAAGACACTGATTGTGTTTCCTTTGGATATGTACCCAAAAGTGGGAAGGACTGCTGGATCATATGATAGTTCTATTTTTAATTTTCTGATGAACCTTCATATTATTTTCTTGTACTGCATACCAATTTACATTCTATAGGGTGATATTATAAAACTAGGGTGATACTATAAAACTATGAAAATGTCCTATTCTTCATCAAATTTTCTATTTATTCATTTATTTATGTATATCAGTATAGGGTCATAGTTCCTATTTTATTCAACAGGCTGTAATTTGTCACTTCATTATTTATTTTGATGCCCTAATTTTTCTGGATTTGTCCATTGGGAGTGCTTTCAAGCTGCCTTCCAAATCTTTCTGACGATTTCTTGTTTTGGTAGATAGTATTTTTTACTTATCTGAAAGACTGAACTAGGTATATATAGAATAAGTTAATTGCATTTGCTCAAAAGATGGTATTTTGTGCTAAAATGAAATATCCTCCCAGAGTTTTAAATCATGCAGTGTGAACAGATACAAATGAGAGTACCAGTTTATCAATGGGAGCTCTCACTGAGCGTATGTTATATCAGGAGAAATGAAGCCGTTCCATGTTTTCTCCATTAGGAGACTATAATTAGAAATGGAGCCTTCAAATAGCATTTTTTTAAGTCACTCTTAATTTTTAGTTTCTCATTAAAAAACCCGTATATTTGTTGTTCTGTGAAAATTTATTAATAGTTCTGCAAATTCTCTGCTGCCCTTAGGGAACAGATTGTGTATTTAAATAAGTCTTTTCAGGCACTTATGTATGAGTGTCTCCCTCCTATGGGCTCTAGCTACCTACTTATCTGTCTAGTCTCATCTTATTCACTAGTCTATTGCAATCTCCTCAGGGCAGGGGCTTCAGTGTCTACACCTTTGTACTGTCTGGACCCATGTCCAGGCTTGGTATGTTACAGATGCCCAGCCAGTGCTGCCGGGATGGCCAGGTGGTCATACACTGTATCTTGCTTCTGCCCACAGGATGGCAGCATTTAGTCAAGGCTCCAGCCCCACCAGTGGCCTGGCTGTCTGGGAATTTGAAAGTACCTGGTTTCTTCTTGAAATGAAAACAGTCTTCGGCTCTGCTCCTACGAAGAAACCCTCCACAATATAATGCACAATGTTATCTGCCCAGCCTCTCCCCAGTGGGCTTTCTGGAAAATGACCTCTTTGAGGTGAATTACGGGATATTATTGGACTGTGGGCATCCATCCTCAAGGACTATTTAGGTCTAGGGTTTGTGTTAGTTAAAACTGAGCAGGTAGGCTGAAATCACTAGCTCATTTCACGAACAGTCATTATATGCAAAGAAATGTTGCTATTTAAAGAGAAAAAAGGAAAAAGGAACTCTTGGGTGCTTGCTGTATGCTTTGTGCTTTAAACCAGGGGCTCTCATTCCTGTGTGGGCATCAGAGTCACCTGAAGGACTGGTTAAAACACGGATTGCTGGACCTTACTCCCAGAGTTTCTGGTTCAGTAGGTTTGGGATGGGGCCGGGGAATTTGCATTTTAACAAACTCCCAGGTCGTGTTGATACCACTGGTCCAGGAAATCACTGCTTTAAACAATCACACTTGATCCTCAGCAGCTGTTTCACATGCTCTCTCCATTTTGCAGATAAGAAAACTGAGGTCCAAAAGTTGAAATAACTGATACGTCCTAGTAAGTGGAGAGCTGGGATATGAACCCTGGTCATTCTGACTCCAAACCCTTGATCTGCTCACTGAACCATCTATATGAGAAAGGGAATGCATCTGTACTTTGGGGGTTTCTCAGAATCATGTGCTATGCTGTGCTTAGTCACTCAGTCATGTTCGCCTCTGTGACACCATGGACTGTAGCCCCCCAGGCTTCTCTGTCCATGAGGACTCTTCAGGCAAGAATACTGGAGTGGGCTGCCATGCCCTCCTCCAGGGGATCTTCCCAACCCAGGGACTGAACCCAGGTCTCCCGTGTTGCAGGTGGATTCTTCACCAGCTGAGCTAACAGGGAAGCCCTTCTCAGAATAATAAGCCTCCAAAAAATATGAAACAATATCCATTACCAGTGTAATACTTTTAATTTTTAAGAGTTTAGCAATAACACTTAATCTTTTCAATTCCTCTGGTACAAAAGTAATCAGGAAAACTGCCAAGCTGAAATAAACAGGTGCACTTGTGTATGAAGGGACCGGAAGCTTTGCACTATTCATTTAAAATTCAAATGTCTTTGGAAACAAAATATTGATGTTAGAGATATTTAATCACCAAACTCCCAACTTTGAGACTAGAATAGGATGGGAAAATAAGGCAGAAGTAAGTAATTATTAAATCCATTAGCTTGCCCATGGAGATAGGAGACGCAGTTTGTCTACGGAAATTAATGAGGAAGTCAAAGCTGGTGGGTTTCTTCCAGAATTGAATCAGCAAATTAATGACTCGGCTACAGGTTCCAGCCATTGCTGTGTCCCTGATGTGTCAGCATATGATGTATTGAGAACCTGTTCTGTATTTATTACTCAGACATAGCTCGCCTCCAACACACTCCCCCCGATTTTATAGAAAAATTAAACCTGATCTCTCAGAGGCAAGGGTGGAGTTTATTCTAAATGTTTGTGGAGGAGGAGTAGGACATGGAGGAGGAGGATGGAAAGGGAGAGATGACCTCAACTTAAGCTGAGGCTGCCAGTCTGGCCGAACAAAACGGTCTTTTCCATTGGCCAGGCCCCTTCTTGGCTCCCGCTTCTCCTCGACAGTCAGGTCTCACCTGTCTGGTTCACACTGAACAGCCTTGTTCAACCTGGCCTTTAAAATGCTACACTAAAGGCCTTAGGAATAGACCATGGAGGGGCAGAGGTGGGCAAGCTGGGTGGTGCAATCCCGCCATGCTGAACCCCTCCAGTCCTGGCTGAGTCTCACCTGCTGCCTTCAGTCCCCATTTCTAAGGGGAAACTTGGTTACTAGAATCTGTATGATAGGAACTTTCAGAGCCTGCTCCAGGCCTGAGGGCTCCTCAATGTTTCCTTCTATTGCCTTCCCCCCAGAGCATCAGAACCAGGCACCTGGGAAAGAGAGGTGCCTCTGTCTGGGGCATTGAGCGGCTCCCTGAGCAGTGGGGTCACCTGGCAGGGCGCTGGGAACAGCGGGACTGGAGACAGCCTGTGCGTCTCGAGGAGAGTCACCTATCCTCCCAGCCTGCCCCAGCCACTGCAGCCCGCCGGGAGGGTGACAGATCCAGGGTTGACCTTCAGCCCCTTCACCCTGACACACTGAACTCAGGGATGTGAGCCCACAGCGGGAAAGTAGAGGCTTCCGAGGAACAGAATGCTATGAACGAAAGACTGTAAACCGAGAAGCTTATCCCAGACAAAGCAAAACTACTACTCGATGGTCTGAAGATTGGGAGGGCTTCCCAGGTGGCACTAGTGGCAAAGAATCCACCTGCAAATGCAGGAGACCTGGGTTCGATCCCTGGGTCGGGAAGATCCCCTGGAGAAGGAAATGGCAACCCACTCCGTATTCTTGCCTGGGAAATCCCATGGACAGAGGAGCCTGGTGGGCTACAGGCCTTGGGGTCATAGAGAGCTGGACACGACTGAAGCAACTGAACACACGCTCTGGGGATGGGGAACCATGGCTTTCACAGGCGCTGATGGTGGGGGGTGTGGTCTTGACTCGGCTCCTTCATTCTTTGCTACCAAGTTCCAGCACAGGTCTCTGGGACACATCACCTCGCTCCAGCTCTGCTGGTTGGGGTAAGTATCCCAGGCTCTGTTTCCAGATCCAGGTGAAGGCCACTGCTGCTCTCCCGGCGAGAAGGAGCTCAGGCCACATGCCTTCCACATGACTTTAACTTCTTTGTTAAATTCAGTTTCTGCTGCTGCCCCCTTGACCAATTACTCCTCTGGGAACCCCTGGGTAAGTGGAGGACCCACAGCTCACCCATGTCCCTCCTCCATTTTGACACGTGTGCTTAAAAAAAAACCCAAACATATATTCTTCAAGCTTTCCCAGAGGTAGACCCCATGGCCGGAGAAGGCAATGGCACCCCACTCCAGTACTCTTGCCTAGAAAATCCCATGGGCGGAGGAGCCTGCTAGGCTGCATGCAGTCCATGGGGTCGCTAAGAGTCGGACACGACTGAGCGACTTCACTTTTACTTCTCACTTTCATGCCTTGGAGAAGGAAATGGCAACCCACTCCAGTGTTCTTGGCTGGAGAATCCCAGAGACGGGGGAGTCTGGTGGGCTACCGTCTATGGGGTCGCACAGAGTCGGACACGACTGAAGTGACTTAGCAGCAGCGCAGCAGCAGACCCCATGGCGAATGGATCACAAATGTTACTGTTAATTACAGAACATCAACAAATAGGAATTTCAGACTTCTACCCCTTCTCTCAAGGAGGTACACTTGGGTAAATTCATCCATAACAAAGCTTTGTTAATTGATTTATGTACTGTTTTCATAGATGATTTGGAAATGACTTACTACATTAAAATACACAGAGAAGAGAGTAAATAAAAGATAAGAAATCAAGAGATTCATGATCCATTACTACTCTCTGCCTCCATTTTCTTACCTGTAAAATAGGGCGACTACTATTCTTGCCACTGGATTCCTTGTGAAGGAGATAATCTTTGTGAAGACATTCTCCCAAGGGTGGTGTGTGGCCCGGTGCCAGCCTGGGGAGCTGCTCAGAGACTCGGACCACTGTTCTTGACAGATTCTCTCCCTCCCTGCTTTCTTTTTCTTTTTTTCCCTCTTTGCTTTCTTTTCTTCTTTATTAATTCACATTTCAGCCAATATTAATGGAGGGCCAACTAGATGGCATTTATTGTACTAGGTGTTGGAGATACAAAGATGCCCAAGACATGGATCCCAGCTCCACAGAATTTAACAGGCAATGTTAAGTGGTCCATCCAAGTGGTAAGGCCATTGCTCGCCACACACATAAAGTGCCACGTGGTTCATGGGAACTGACCTAGGATCCGAAGGCGGGCTTGGTCCTAGATCCCAGATCTGGCTATGAACCCTAGGCTTCTTTTTCTCTCTAAGCTACAGATCCTGCATTGTAAAGTATGATTAATCATAACTATCCTTCAGGGCTATTGTGAAGATTACGTGAAGTGTGTGCCAGAAACACATAATAATAGTTAACACCAATTAAACACTGACTTGGTGCCAGGTGATTGTCCTGTATTAGTCACTAAAAACTCAACTCTGTGAAGTAGACACCATTATTACTGTTGTGCCTATTTTATGTAACATAGAGAAGCTGAGTGACTTGCCCAAGGTCAGGCAGCCAGTTAGTAGCAGAGCCAGGCTTACATCATTTGGTTCCAGAGCCCAGGATCTCAGCTGTTACACAGCACAGCTTCTCAGCCATGGCTGTGCGTTAGCATCACCTCTGAGGCTTTCAAATGCTTTGTTCCCACAGGGGAGAATCTGACTTAGAAGGTCTGGGATGAGGTCCAGGAATATGTATTTTTAGAGAGCTCTCCAGGTGATCTTGATGTGCACGTTGAAAACCAATAGGTGTTTAGACAAATGAGGGCTGTTATCCCTAGAGTGAGGGAGATGGAGAGGGCTTTAGCGAAGCGAGTCTTGAAGCATGAGGTAGAATTTTCTTGGCAAAATGGAGGTAAGGGCTCTCCAGCAGGAGGAGAGCAGGTGTAAACCCTTAGGGAACACAAGTATGGGAAACTCAGGTTTATGAAACCCAGCTGTGTGTGCATGAGTGTGAGGTGAACAGGAGGGGGAGAGAGGAAGGGAGGATGGGGAAAGGACAAGACAGGGAGAGAGGGAAAGAGGCTGGAAGGTGGGTTGGGGTCACAGTGGGCCGAGGATTAGAAAGGGATGTAGACTTGATCTCACAGACAGGGAGAGACTGAAGAATTTCCATGCAGGGCAGAGCCTAATTTGCTCTCCACATGGTCTTTATTTAAAAACTCGCCTTTTTGATTCCAAGAATTCTGACATATTGAAGGAAAATAAACATAAGCAGGAAAAGGAAGATCACAATTTATAATTAATTTAGCTAGAAGCATCTTAGCGCTTTTGGTGAGAGAAAAGAGTAGATTGTTGAAAATTGAATGCACTGTGAAGTGGCTATTATTTCACTGACTTACCTCATTTGGAAGAAAAAGAAGGAAGAGAGAGTATTTTCACAGTAGAGGACATGGAGGCTCGATAAGGGTGTGAATCGATCGCTGCGCCTTACCGGGTGGAAGGTGGCAAAAGGGAGGCAGAAGCGCGCTCAGCTGCGGCGGGAACCGGGCAGGGGAGTCGGGGCGGGAACGGGCGTGGGGACAAGGGGAATGAGATGCAGCAGGAAGAGGTTCCGGGGGCTCCTCCTCCGCAGGAACTCGAGGCTGCTGCCTCCCATGGCCCCTGGGTTTCCCAAATGACCCATGCCTCCCTCTGCATGCCCTTAAGAACTGCAGACCTCTGTGAAATGAGATCGGGAGGAGATATTTGTCAGTCCTTACGATTTCTTGATGATTGGGAGGATTGACAAGATTGCGCGGTGGAGGCAGCCGAGCTTCTTTCTAATCACAGTGAATAATGTGCTTTAGACTCCCGCGTGTAGTAAGAGTCGTGTGAGCTGCATTCTTGATTTGCCGCGCCTGGGACACTGCCGGGATTTCCAGCCCTCTTTATTTTATGCTGATGGAGTCGGTTGAATCTAGGCATGGGGGAGGCTAGAAAGCACCACGTTAGATGGAAAGAAGCAATGGTTGTGTAAGTCAGCTCCCTCTGGGTAAAACATCAAGCTTGAAAATAAGCGACTCCACACAAGCGGCACGAGACCGGGCTAGCCCTGTGTGGTGTGGGAGGTCACCTCACATAGGTTACTGCATTTAATTTTCAAAGCAGCTCTCCTGCAGGAGTACTATTACTGTGCCCATTTTACAGATGAGAAAACTGAAGCTTGGAGCTCTTTCATCTCACAGAAGGTCACCAGCTGTAAGCACCAAAGTCAGCATAAGAAACCCAGGCCAGCTGACTCTAAATCCAGCTGTTGGGTACTTAAGTTGTTCTTGACTAAATAACACATCCTTTGGCAGGGCTTCCCTTCCTCTTGTTACCTGTAAGGACGCTTTCTCCTTCCTCCTTAGTGTTCTGGAGTGTCTGTCACGTGCTCAAGGTCAAAGTTCTCTGGATAAAAGTTCTGTTGGTAACTGAAGAAGTCTGGATGTCATGAATGGGCATCTCTTTGTTTCCTAAAGTCTGAAACCATATTTAAGGCTTCCAGGGTGTACCTTAAGCTTTGTCCTGCTTTCCTGAATGTTGTGTCATTCCTTCTACTTACCTTAGAGGGTGCATGCATGCATGCCAAGTTGCTTCAATTGTGTCCGACTCTTTGCAGTAATCCTATGGACTAACCCTCTGTCCATGGGATGCTTCAGTCAAATATTCGGGAGTGGGTTGCCATGCTCTCCTCCAGGGGATCTTCCTGACCCAGGGATCAAACCTGCATCTCTTATGTCTCCTGAATTGGCAAACATGTTCTTAACCAGTAGCACCACCTGGGAAGCCCACCTTAGGTGGTACTACTGCCTATAATGCCACCCAGCTGTACTAGATCAGAGGAAAAAGCTGACATATGTTGGGTGCTGCTTTATTAAAAACTTTGAAAAACTATGAGGCATAATAGGTATACAGAAGATTGTATGAATATGTTTTGTACAGGTTAAAGAAGAATAATAAAATGAACGTCTGTATCTTATCTACCTGGATTGAAATATAGGAAGTGTTCAGAAGCTTATAGTTCCCTGACACCCCCTTCAATCCCATCCCCCATCCTCCCTTCTTCCCCATGACACACCAATGTCTGTATCTTTAAGAAGGATATCATTTAGTTCTGCTTGGTTTTGACTATCATATCACAGGCACATACAATGTGTATTCTTCCTGGGCTGTTTTTCCTCTTAATATTATGTGACCAGGAGTCATTTTCGCTGGTGTACATGGTTGTAGTTCACTGGTTTCATTTTCACTGCTGCATAATATTCCATCATGTGACTGACTCTCCATAATTTTTCTGCTCATTCTATTCTTGTTTGAGGTTGATGCCAGTGGCTTTTCATTTGCTTGTTTGTTTTACAAATAATACTGGGTCATTGGATATACACATTCTCAACCAATCTAAGTAATGACAAATTGTTTTCTAAAGTGGTTACACCAATTTATACTCCCACCACTGGTGGCTGACAGTTCCTGTTGCCCCACACACGTATAACCTTCAGAATTGATTTTCAATTTCACTCTAGTGGGTATGATAGTAACTTGTGATTTTGTTTGCATCTCCTTGATCACTGGAAGCTGACCACATTTCCAATATATTTATGGACATTTTGGCTCCTTTTTCTGTGAAATTCATGTTTCTTTCTCTTTCTCCCCCTGCCACCCCTGCCACTTTGGTTTGTGTGATTTTGTCATACAGGTTGTAATTCCCTTCTCACTTTAAAAAAATATAGGATAGAAAGTCTTAATATACTCAAATTTGTCAGTCATTTTCTCTTGGTTTGAGCTTTTGGAGTCTCGCTTAAGGAATGATATCTACTGTCTTCTGAAAGTGTCACGTTTTTCTTTGTATTTTTATTTCAACCAGCATTAATTTTTGTGTATGAATTGTTTCATACAATAGTCATTGTTTCAGTGCTGTTCCATGAATAATCCATTTTTTCCAACTGATTTACAAGGCCATCTCTATAATAGATCAGATTTCCAAAAATGTATGTTTGTCAGCTCTCAGTTGTGTTTCGTTGTTTAATTTGTCTTTCTCTCTCTACACAAAGGCCACATTACCTTAAATAAGAGCTTTATGACAAACATTCTTGATATATGGCAAGTCCTTCTACCTGTTCTCCTTCAGAGATATCAGGACCTCTTTGTTTCTGTATCAATTTAACATTCAATTTGTCATGCTTCACATACACCCAAAAACCTGTAGATTAACTTATGGGAGATAAACATATTTGCAATCCTGAACTTGAATATTTTCCCATTTAAGTTTTTTTATTGTCCTTTAATAACATTTCATAATTGTCTCTCTAAAACTCTAATATATATTGTTGGTTTATTGCTAGAGTTTTAATATTTCTGGATGCTACTATAAATGGTTGATTTTGTAAAATTTCATTTCCTAGCTTCTTATTGATAAGGTATCAATAAGAATAATTAATTTTTATTGATTAAATTTGTAATCAGCAACCATGCTGTCTGATTAACTTATCTCCAGTACTCTTGCTGGAAAATCCCATGGACAGAGAAGCCTGGTAGGTTGCAGTCCATGGGGCTGTTAAGAGTCAGACATGACTGAGCAACTTCACTTTCACTTTTCACTTTCACGCATTGGAGAAGGAATGGCAACCCACTCCAGCGTTCTTGCCTGGAGAAGCCCAGGGACGGGAAGCCTGGTGGGCTGCCGTCTCTGGGGTCACACAGAGTCGGACACGACAGAAGCGACTTAGCAGTAGCAGTAGCAGTAGCAGTAATGATTTGTTAATTTATCTGTAATAGTTTATCTTCAGATATTTGGGGGGTAGACAAGCAGACAATCATATCAGCTGCAAATAATGACAAAATTTTTGTACTTTCTTCTCCTTTCCCTCTTTTCTACAGATATTGCACTGCTAGGAATTCCACTGCAGAGGTGGTAATAACAGGCATTTTGATTTCACCATGAAGCGTGGTGTGTGCTTTAGGAAGAGATTATTTTGTAGATATCATTTATTGGGTTAAGAAAGCTCCCTTTGTATTAGTTTTCTATTGCTGTGCAACAATTTGTTCAAAACAACACATATCTATTATCTCAGTTTCCATGGGTCAAGGGTACAGCCACAGCTTAGCTGGGTCATTTGTACAGAGTCTTACAGGGTAAATCATCTTGCTAGCTAGCCTGCAGTCTCATCCGGAGGCTCAACTAGGGAAGGATCATTTATCAAAGCTCATCAGACTGTTGACAGAATCCATTCCTTTACTTGACTGAGAGTTCTGGCTTTTTACCCGCTCTTGGCTGCCCTCAGGTCTGACAGGCCACTTGCTCCTTGCCACAGAACCCTTTCCAAGGGCAGTTGACAACATGTCTGTTTGCCTCTTCAAAGCAGGAGAACCTTTCAGTCCACTAGGATGGGGTGGACATAATCACAGCAGGGACATCTTGTCACCTTTGCCATCTTCTATTGGCTACAAGTAAGTCACAAGTCCCACCCACACTCAAGAGGTGAAAGGTATACAAAGGCATGAACCATGGAGTGATTACTGTTGTTCAATTGCTAAATGATGTCTGACTCTTTGTGACCCAATGGACGACAGCACACCAGGCTCCCCTATCCTTCACTATCTCCCGGAGTTTGCTCAAACTCATGCCTAATTTTCTCAGTGTTTTATTTTTAATTAACCAACATTGATATTAATTTCTTTTAAAGTTATATTTATTTTAAAATGCTTATTTATTTACTTGGCTGTGCCCGGGGCCTTGGGATCTTTTAGCAGCAGCATGCAGGATCTTTTTAGCTGTAGCATGCGAATCCTTAGGGCTTCCCTGGTGCCTCAGTGGTAAAGAATCTGTCTGCCATAGGCAGGAGATGCAGGTTCAGAAAGATCCCCTGGAGGAGGACCTGGCAACTACTCTAGTATTCCTGCCCAGGAAATCTCATGGACAGAGAAGCCTGGTAGGCTACAGTCCATGGGGTCCCAAAAGAGCAGGACACAACTTAGTGACTAAAACAACAGTAAACGACACAAACTCTTAGTTGTGGTGTGCGAATTCTTAGTTGCAGCAGGTGGGGTCTAGTTCCCTGACCAGGCATTGAACCTGCATCGGAAGGGTAGAGTCTTGGCCACTGGGCCACCAGGAAAGTCCCTAATTAATTTCTTTTAAAATCTATTATGAGTAAATGATCTTTATCCTTTGATCTATTAATATGGCAAATTTCATTATTTCTCTAGTATTAAACAAACATTTTGGGGACAATTTAATTATGTATTTTCCCCCATTTATTTCTAGATTTAGTTTGATAATAGTATGTTTAGGATGTTTGCATCTAAAGTCATAAATAAAACTGGTCTATAGTTTTCCATTCCTGTGCTGTCCTTATGGTTCTGATATCAATGCTATGCTAGCCTCATAAAATGAATTGGAGAACAGCCCTTTTTTTTGTTGTTGTTATGCTTAGGAAAAAGTGCATTAAGATTGGAATGATTTTGCTTCTTGAATATTAGATAGAATTTGCTACTAAAATCATCCAGGCTAGGCATTTTCTTTGTGGGAAAACCTGAACCATTTGCTTACTTATTTTTAATGACTTAATGATTATTCTATTTTTTAACTATTTTTTTGAGTCAAGTTTGTAAGTAGATTTTTTAATAGAAATCTATTTTTCCATTTATTTCCAAATAGCCTCCTATTATCTTTTCAGTGATTATAGCATCATTCCTAAGATTGCTTTGTTTCTCTCTCCTGCTCCTCCCTTCCTTCTCTGACTCTTTTTGTTCAATCTTGCTAGAGGTTTATCAATTTTAATTGTTTTTTCACAGGATCAACTTTTGGATTCTTTAAAGTCTTATCTAATATATATTTATTTTCTACTTAATTTCTGCTCTTGTCTCTATTTGCTCATTCTGCCTTCAATAAAATGGCATTCAACTAATTTTGAAATGTATTTTCATTAAAGTTCTATTTTACATATTTTAAAATTTCTATTATGATTTATTTTTTGACTCATGAATTATTCATAAGTATGCTTCTTAATTTCCAAAGGACATTCTTTTGGTTATGATTTTTTTTTTTTTTACTGGTTTTTAGTATATATTACATTGTACTCAGAGAATGTTTGTATGGTGCGTGTGTGCGTGTTCAGCCACCTCAGTTGTGTTCAAGTCTTTGCCGCCCTACGGATTGCAGTCTGCCAGGCTCCTCTCTCCATGGGACTCACCAGGTAAGAATACTGGAGTGAGTTGCCATGCCCTCCTCCAAGGGATCTTCCCGATCCAGGGACTGAACCCGTATTTCCTGCATTAAAGGCAAATTCTTTACTGCTGAGCCAGTGGGAAAGCCCCCTGTTTGTATGGTACCAGTCCATAAAATATGTTTATGGCTCATTAAATGGTTGATTTTCATTAATATTCCATGTACTAGTAAAAGGTGTAGTTTTATGATTATTAAGTCATTCACATTTTCAATATCCTTTCAGATTTCTTTTTTTTTTTTTGCCTGTTTGATCTACCCTTACTCAGAGAGATGTGTTAAATTTTCTCACTATAATTGTGGGCTTGTCTGTGTTTTGCTATAGTTCCACAAATGTTTGCTTTATGGGGCCAAATGACTAAATATATAAATTCAGAATTGTTATGGTTTCTTGGTGAACTCAATGCTTTTTACATTAAATTATATTTCCCCATGATATTTATATAGTTAGACCACTTTGTTTTGGTTAGAATATACTTGGTGTAGCTTTTAAAATTTGTGTGTTCATTTGTCTTTATGTTTTAGATGCATCCCTTATAAATAGCATTTACTGATATCTGGGTAATTAAAAACATTGGGCCTGACAATCCTTTTCTATTGCCTAGAGCATTTAGTCTGTTATTTTGTCATGATTATGGAAATAGTTGGATGTGTTCATTCCATTTTGTTTTGTCCTTTTAACAATATTTATTTATTTATTTGGCTGAGCCAGGTCTTGGCTGTGGGAACTTCGGTCTTTGTTGTGGCATGCAGGACCTTTTAGCTGCAGCCTGCAAACTCTTATTTGCAGCTTGTGGGATCTAGTTCTCTGACCAGGAATTGAACCGGCACTCCCTGTACTGGGAGTACAGTCTTAGGCTCTGGACAACCAAGGAAGTCCCTTGTCCTTTCAATTTGTTCCATCTATTCTGTGTTTTTCCTCCTTTTGAATTGATTTTTCCCCCCTCAGCTTTTCAACCTCTACTAATTTGGAAGTTACAGACTCCGTTTCAACTGTATAACTGATTATAATTTTAATTGTCTCACTCTGAAGTTATCGATATTTACCTTCCTTCCAAGTGATAACCCAGGTCACTTTTACTGCACTCCTCTCCCCAGCCTGACTGATGAATCACGGTTTGGTTTAGACTCTTCTTTCTGTAAATACCTGGCTGATTCATGGAACAGGATCTCATTCTGTATCTTTCCTTCTTCCATCACCCTGATACCCTGGTCAAGGTACACTCTAGAGTCAATTTTGGCATTTTCCAATATTCTTGTTATCCTATTTAGTTTTTGTGTTTTAAACTTTTTAAGACCATGGCATCCAGTCCCATTACTTCATGGGAAATAGACGGGGAAACAGTGGAAACGGTGTCAGACTATTTTTTTTGGGCTCCAAAATCACTGCAGATGGTGACTACAGCCCTGAAATTAAAAGACACTTGCTCCTTGGAAGAAAAGCTATGACCAACCTAGATAGCATATTCAAAAGCAAGGACATTACTTTGCCGACTAAGGTCCGTCTAGTCAAGGCTACGGTTTTTCCGTGGTCATGTATGGATGTGAGAGTTGGACTGTGAAGAAGGCTGAGCACCAAAGAATTGATGCTTTTGAACTGTGGTGTTGGAGAAGAGTCTTGAGAGTCCCTTGGACTGCAAGGAGATCCAACCAGTCCATTCTGAAGGAGATCAGCCCTGGCATTTCTTTGGAAGGGATGATGCTAAAGCTGAAGCTCCAGTACTTTGGCCACCTCATGCGAAGAGTTGACTCATTGGAAAAGACTCTGATGCTGGGAGGGATTGGAGGCAGGAGGAGAAGGGGATGACAGAGGATGAGATGGCTGGATGGCACCACTGACTCGATGGACGTGAGTCTGAGTGAACTCCGGGAGTTGGTGATGGACAGGGAGGCCTGGCCGTGCTGTGATTCATGGGGTCGCCAAGAGTCGGACACGACTGAGTGACTGAACTGAACTGAACTGAAACTTTTTAAATGTCAGAAGTACTGAATAAGCATTTCCACTTAATTCTCATTTTGGTTATTCCTCTGGGGAATTAGACGTGCACTAAAGATTGGTTCTTCTCCACAAGGACTCTTTACATTGAATGTGGCTGAAAATCCCTCAAACTTCATCATAAATCTGAAAACTTCATCATAAAGCAAAGTTACTAGCTCAGGTAATTAGAAGAGTCAGTGGCTCCAAGACTGTTGGCTCCAAGGCCCCCATTTCTCTCTTCCTCTCCTCTCTGCCTTCTGTGGTTTTGGCTTCATGTTCCACGTGTTGGCCCCTGACAACCCCACCCTCTTCCCTCATGAAACAAAAGGGGACATCAGTTCCTGACAAAATCTGTACACCACACCTTCCTGGGGAAGACTGTTTTTTCTGATAGCTTCTGCTTAAGCCCTCACTCTGAGAGTCATTTGCGCATGTTGGCTTAATTTGGGCCATGGGCCCATCTTTGGGGAGAGTGATGAGTTCCTCTAATTTCCCTAGCCTACCTTGGTCTTCCATGGGTCTGGAAAAAGAATTACTTCTACCCAAATGCATAGTGGAGATAAGGAAGGATGATTTACCAAATTAAAATCCATGTACCATGGGCTGGAGAATTGGAGGGAATGGATGTCTTGGAGGTAATGAATACTGTCCTCTGTAGCCTTCTTTCACTACTTTTCTCAAAGAGAACCAAAGACGTCAGCCCCTCTTATGGATGTTCAGGCAATACTAGATGACTATTTTCTCATCTGAACCAAAACCAAACAGGGTCTTAGCTTCCCGAATTTCTGAGTCAAGTAAACATTGCATTGTCATCCTGAGGAAAAAATTCCCTAGGAAATCTTAAGTATAAATCCGTTAGGATTCCTAATTTCTGATGTTCAGGCAGAGCTATGCAGCTACCTTCTCATTCCAAGAGGTGGGAGGTGAGGAGGGTGTTAGAAGAAAGGGCAATTGAATCACGGTGTACAGGAGCTTACAGAAGACCTGACATTTCCCTTGATGAGTGACTGGGGTGTGGGTGCCCCACTGCTATATGTATTCTTTCTTGAGAAATACTTGATGGCTTTTAAGTGATACCCCAGTGTTGGAAAGTAGGAGGCAGAACAGATTTGGAAAGAAGCTTTACCTAAGCAGAAAGGAAATGGCCTGTAGGCAGCAGTAACATACTGCACTCATGTTTTCCACCTTTGGTTTTCTAGGGGACAGGATTGCATTTTAAGAGATGCTATTAAGTGTGACTTGTCCCCGGAAAAAAATAATGTGTAAATTTCAAATTCATGCTACAAAAAAAAGATTAAGCTAATTTTGGCTAACGTTCATGTACTATTTGCAGTAGTGACTGGAATAAAGATTAATAACCTTGACCACCATTAGCATAATCCACTGTAATTCTGGATATAAAATTGCATCATTTTAATAATCTAATTTAATGTCTCCTAACCAGTGGGGGTTCTTGTAGATTTGCAAGTATTAGCTCGAAATTCTCTAAACGAAAGGCAGATAACATTGAAAATGATCAACGTCTCTGGAATATGAAATACGTGATGAATTAATTTAGCCAGTCACAGTATGCATATCTTTGTTTTCAGTGAGAACTGATAATATGGTGTGTGTGTGTGAACATGTATGTGTAGGGGGAAGCAGGGCATTTTATTTTTAGCTAACATTTGCAAAATTGATAACTGACTAGGAGGATGACTAGGAAGAACGTGGTGAGGCTCTGGGCAGGCCTCAGCTTTCCACACCGGCACAGAAGGCATTCTCAACATGGGGTGGCAGCATTCCAGTTCAGTTTCTGCCCAATTAGGCAGAAGTTCTCTGTTCGATTTTGAGCCAATCACTTCTCTTGCCCCTTCATTTCCTGTGTGTCAGGTAAGGGACAGGACACAAATTTCCCGGATGCCTGTGTAGTTTTTCTAGTCCCTTGGTTGCTGTATTTCTGTCTTACCTGCAGGGGGCAGTCTTACTCAGAGGGCCCCGTCTTTAGCAGGATTGCCACGTTCTGAGAACTGGGCCCACTTTGGGGTTCTAATGTCCCTTTCCCCCAGTTTTCATAGCTATGCAAAATGTAATAACGGATCAAATTTTCTTTAAGATAGGAGTCATTTTATTTAATGGTTAAATATAGTTAGGGAAGGATCCATGAGTGTCACACGGCAAGTTACCCTGTTTTTGTGTTAGGCTTAATGAGACATCTGCTAGCAAGGGCAATGTGTTATTTTCAAGTTTAATCTTTTTTGACTAATGAAAAATGTTGGGATGGCCCTCCCCGAATCCTCGTAGATACCTAAGGCCAAAGAAAGATATTATGCCCCAGACAGACTGTGTGTCAGGAGAAAGCAGAAGGCTGCAGCAGCCAGGCAGAGAAATACTGAGTGAATAATAACCTGGCAGCGTTGTTTGCCAATATGTGTAGAGTTGAATGCAAATTAGCACAGGTTCATGGGTCCAGAACTGGAAAGAAATGAGGGCAGGATGAAAGGAATGGAGCTTCAAGCAAATCCTCATCTTAATACAAATCTCGCCCTTTCTGCCCCCTCCCCAATGGCTCCTTGCTAACTCGGGAGGGTAGAGATCCTTGAGGGGGTGGGGGGGCCACTGGCCAGGCTGGACACCGCGGGGGTCTCACTTCAGCAAGCTCTGGATCAGCCTTCAACTCTGAGAGCCCTTTAGACCCCCTGGGGGCTTCAGGGAAACTCCCCGGGCACCACCCCAGACTCTGCCTTCTGAATCTCAGGTCTCAGGGGCACTTGCTTGAATGTCTTCAAAAGCTTCTGAGGTGCTTCTAGTGTGAAACCAAGACGGAGAACCTCTGCTCAGATAAGTGGAATCACCGTACTGTGTAACTGCCTGATGCTTTATTTGAACATAGCTGCAAGCGTACTTTATCACACATCAGTGTGTCTATACGTCCTCATTGATAACAGTCGCTTACCTCCGGCACAGTTCCCCCTTTCTCCCCAGCATTGTTAAAACTGGGTTAGATACTAAGCCCGTTCACATGTTCGCTTCTTGGCAGGGCCAATCTCTTAAGTCAGGCACCGCCATCAACACTAAGGCAATGCTGACTTTGATTAAAGAAAAGAGGCAACTTTTTCCAGGGGGCTCTGTTTCCAATCTAAATTAAGAATTTCCTCCTTTAAAAATTCCTGTTTTCACAATTGCAGACATAGGGAAGGAAGAAGATAAAATTAAAGGAAATCAGCCGCTTGCGCTTTTGGTTTTGTGTTTGAGTCAATTCCTTTCTTGTTTTTATTTAATGCCATCGTATTGTATCAGCATTTGCCAGAACATTTTTAAAATGCCTCTTCTCTCTAGCTTCAGTTCAAGAGGAAGTGGTGAAGGCCATAGACTCAGCTCACCCTCAGTGGCACAACTCTCACACTTTGCACAAAGAAAGAGATGTCGTCTCCCACCCAGACCTCCAAACCCACCCACCATTTACATTCCAAGCCTGGGTCTAGGCATGTGGTTGACATACATTCCTGGTCTTCTTCACAAAGGTGGCCAGCAATAGAATTGGAGCCGTTAATTTCTGTTCTTTCCCAAATGTGCTGAAAAGTCTTAGGTTGTATTTTCAGCTTAACTCCTGACTTTGATAAGTCATTTGCTGCTTGCTTTTCTCTAGCTCAATTTTCCATCTGAATAATGGGAATAATATTTGTCGTCTACCTCACAGGGTGATAACTATTGACATTTGAGGTCCTTGGATGAAAGTTATTATTATTTTTAAGTATGAAGTATTGTTGTTTTGTAATCACTGGGATGGTAAATGCATTACTTCAATAAGGGATTTTGGAAAGAGCTTTAAGTAATGAATGGCTACAGAAATATAGCTAGATATTTTTTGGAAATATTTTAACAGAGAAAAAACCCTCAAATATTAGATACTGGTTTTGAAAGTACCTAAACTGTGTTTTCTTCTTCTTTTTTATCTGGAGCTACAGAACAGTATGGTATGGGGGTTCAATCTGAGGAACTTGGTTTGCCAAGCCTTTAAAAAAAATTAATTAACTTGACTGTGTGCATCGGGTCTTAGTTGCAGCACACGCAAGTGGAATCTTCCAGGGATAAAACCCATGTCCCCCACACTACAAGGCGGATTCTTTACCACTGAGGCTCCAGGGAAGTCCTGCCAAGCCTTCTTAATGGCAGTTCCACAAATGTGGCTGTAGCAGCGGGACACCTGGAGAGACTGGTTGTCCTTCCGGGCCCCTCTGATATTTCAAAGCGTCTCTTCTGATTGACACCATGAATGAGCATTACCTCTCTGGCCTGGCCCTGGCTGTCATGAGGGCATTGCCACTTGGGCAGGGAAATGGAGAGAAGATTTAGTTGATGTGAAGACGTAAAGTGTCTCCTTGAGCTCATGAATAGAGCCATGGAAACCACGGGACTCTGCTTGGGACTCTGGAGAGCTTCTAACCAGAGGGGCGGGTGCCTTAAAAGCTATCACACCATAGAAGGAGATGACCTTTGGTAGACAGACTGATCAATACAGATGATTGTATTATTGTAGAAAGGCAGGGAGCAGGAGCTCTAGAAAGTTCACTTGGGTCCCTTGGCTGACCATCTTAGACAGAGTCTCACCTGGTTCAGGGAGAGAAATTCCTACTTGTCCTTCTGTGAGTGCTACTAAATGGAAGCAATATTTGTTTGGTAGTCTCAGTCATGTCCAACTTTTTTTTGTGACCCATGGACTGTAGCCCGCCAGGCTCCTCTGTCGATGGGACTTCCCAGGCAAGAATACTGGAGTGGGTTACCATTTCCTTCTCTAGGAGATCTTCCTGACCCAGGGATCTAGCCCATGTCTTGGTTGGCAGGCAGAATTTTTACCTCTGAGGTACCTGAGAAACCCAAGCAGTATTTGAGCCCCATCTCTTACAATTTAGTCTTTCAGATGACAACAAAACCGTGCCTAGCTCATAAAGACCAGAGCCTTCTGATGCTGCTGTGTGAAGAGAACTTGGCACTAGAGTGAACAAAAGGTTTGCTGTTAAAATGGATTATAATGAAATTACAAAATCACTGTAACCACTTTTACTTAGGCAGTCCTGCAGAGGGAGAACAACAAGCCACTGAAACAGAAAAATGGTTCCCGAAAGCAAATTCAATTTCCTTTTTGGCGACCTGAGAAAGTTGACCACAGTTCCATTCAAAACCTTCAGGCACTTGACTTTTTATATCCTTTACCTTTTTAATAAAAAGTAAAAAACAAACAAAAAAATACATCAATGTCCTGGATAGAACCTCTCTATGTAAAGGTCTCACTAAACAAATAAACATAGGACCAGACAAAAGAAATGGAGCTGCAAATAGCAATATGATATATTACGAAGCATTTATATATGTATGTATATGTTATATATGAATGTGCAGGGTATATGTGTGTGCACCTATGTATGTATAAATATGTAAATATTTGCCTACATATGTCACACACACACACACACACACACACATATATTTATACTGACCTCTTTAGATTGAAGTCCAAGGCACTTTTTACAATGAACAGGTTAAAGCCATTAATTCAGAACATAACTGTTTCTGGGTACATATCAATTTATGGCGCCAATATCACAATTCACATCTTTCCTTGCTTACCTCGGAGTGTCAGATTGGTGTAATGAATAAGAGACTTTGTTTAAAGAGAGATTAGGAATGTTTCTAGATGGTTAACTAACTTCTCTTGCTAGTTTCCTCTAGGGAGGAGAGTTCCCATTGGTGGGATGCTGAGTTTCTCAAGGGAGGAACACAGATGCAGCTATTTCTGCATTATGCTGAGCAGGGAGCCAGGTGGCCTTCCAGGGGACCTGGCCCGAGGAACCACCTGATATTCTGATGGCCCTGCCAGCATTCGCTAAAACAAAAATCTTAAAAAGGTGCTTTGAGATGGCTCAAGGCTAGGAAGCGAGTCCTTTAAAAATAAGACTGGGAAAAGACTGCTTCTTTGTATATACTATTCGAGCTATCTGACCTCAAGAGGAATTTTAAGGTGCATTTGTTTTTATGATCATATGGGGCCTTTACTTCATCAAATAATTCTATACATGAGGGTCACGGAATAAATAGTTTGATTTTCTGAATAGCAATAATGTTATTTACCATTGCTGTGTGGTCAGGACAGTGCTTACAATTAATATGTATACCACATGGGGACCTTGTTAAAATGCCTAACATGATTAAGTAGGTCTGGGATGGGGCCCGAGATTCTGCATTTCTAACAAGTTCCCAAGTGACGCTAATGCTGCTGATCTGTGGACCACACTTTGACTTACAACGGTCAGCATATAGCTACATGCCTGAATTACTGTCCAAAGGTCCCGTTTTCCCCAAATCAGGAATTTGTATTGGTTTTCTTAATTCTAGATGGAATAATAACTTTGAGTAGAAAAATCAGAACACTCTCTATAAACGTAGAAGTCTTCGTCTGATAACAGCTAGAAGGAAAAGCCAAAGGAGACAGTTCTATTTAGTAGCAGAAAAGTATTGTGAGACAAATAAATTACCACCAGTACATTCATCAGTCAATTATAAAATTGAGAATAAACTAATTTCCATTACCAAGTGAGTGAGTAACTTGCTAAAAACAGGTGCCCTGGAGTTCTGATGGCTTTAATGGAGCTCAGCCAAACATGTAACTGAGGACCAGTATAGAGACTGAGAGAATTCAGCTCAATAAAAACACAGTGTGTGTTCAGTACACACAGCTATATTTAACATGGATAACTAACAAGGACAAATTGTATAGCACAGGGAACTCCGCTCAATGTTATGCGGGAAACTGGATGGAAGCGAGTCTTGGGGAGAAGGGATACATGTATATGTATGGCTGAGTCCTTTTGCCGTCCACCCAAAACCATCACAACACTGTTAATTGGCTATACTCCAATACAAAATAAAAGGCTTAATGAATAAAAATGAAATAAAATGTGTCTCCAAGTTAGCTCTCAGCCACATGAGCCAATTGAAGCTGGGCATTTAGATATTTCTCTTTCGAATGGCATGAATAACATCATTGAGCCCCTAGCCTTATCTATATTTAAGCTCAAATAAAATGGAAGTGTGAGAGGATTCCAGCCTTTTTCCCAGGAGAAAACCTACTGTTTTGCACTATCAGTACATCTGTGTGAATTTTCAGAGATTGTGAAGGGAAGAGATACACTCAGTTGAAGAATCTATCCTGATGCTTCTTGGTGTGTACCTGTGCAATATTTTACCAATGTGATAACAAGCAAGGGTCCTCCTCGGGAGGAGGCCACTGATTCCAGGAAACCTTCGTTCTATGACCAAATGGATCCTGTTCTCATCTACAAATAGTCCCATGGCCAAAGGAAGGAAGTGAGAAATTTTACACATGTGTCTCAACTGCTCTATCAGAGAAAGAAGGAAATCCATATCGTAGTTGCTGAAGTACAAAATTTGTCACAGTTTTGCCGATAAAGGAAAACATCTTGATGGAAACTCTTTCTTTCCTCCCACCTAGACTAGCAGAAAAGGAAGCCCAGCTCTTTGCATGTCCTGCCTCCTCCCTTCATCCCCTTAGGAGCTGTGCTCCATGTTGGGGTTAAATGTGTGGAAACCTGGCTCCCGCAAGGAGCCGACTCAGAAGAGCATAACTGCCCGCTGGGCTCTCACTGAGCCCCCAGGGAAATGGAATTCCAATCCCAGTTATACTCTGACACAGAGAAACTTACAATGCCTAGGAGTCTGAATCTTTTGTTCACAGGAGAACAAGACCCTTCCTTATGCCCCATTCTGCCATTGCCAAAGGAAAAACTGATTGGCTGAGTTTGAGACAAATCATTTATGTAGTAGGGCCTTTGCATTTAGATAGAAAGAGCCTGCCCTTTAATTAAACTGGCTTTGCACAGCTACTAAAGGAGTGATGGCTTTTAAAATCTCTTCTGAAATGGCTTGAAAGAATTTAGGGTAGAATTAGTCTTCTAAGTGGGGTATAACGTTCTTTTATCTCTATTAGTCAGGTCTCAGAGAATTAGAATATGGCAGTTCAGTAGGCTGAGGACCCTTGGTCTGGGTGTCAGGCAGTCACTAACAGTGATGTGTACTCAGAAACAGTCGTTGGGAGAGCAGGTTGACACTGTACCCGCTAAAGACTAGTTTGATACAAAATGTTAATTGAAAGTTACAATATATTTTATAATATAGCAATATATTTCATATTTAAAATAAACTGTTATACTTTCTCCTATCATTAAAAAATAGCAAGCAGTACAGAGGCAAGATGCAAATTCATATTGAAGCTCATCTGATTCTGAACATAAACACATCAGTTTCTGAGTTCGCCATGGATCTCTTTCCTCCACTGGCATCCTGCTGCTCTTTCATTGTTCTCTTCCGGTCAGTGCAGAATGGAGAGTCTGGGACCAACACTGAGCTGTTGCGCCATTAAAAGGTGTGTCTGATGAAGGTAGATCAGTCCTGGTTGAGGTTCAAAAACTGAGACGATATGATACAGCTAGAGAATGTTGTTTATTCCCTGTCCTTCTTCTGGGAACTTTCATGTTGACTGTTCCGATCAGATTGATATTTGATTTGTCGAAAAAATTTTTTTGGCTATAAATTCAGCATCTCTCTGGGATCTGAACTATAGGTTGGTTGTGCTTTTCCTCCATCAGCTTGGTTGGTCACAACGTCTGATTGGTTTGTCTCAACACACGGTCCAAGCCCAAGAGTACAGCTTCCAGAACACATTCCTCAGGTGTGTAAACAACTGTGGCAGGGACTTGGCACCTAGATTTGGAGGTCATACGTTGACGATTTGATAATGGTTTTGTTCAGAGGGAACTCCAGTTCATATTTGGGCATTTCCAGTAATGGTGTAAGGAAAAAGATCACAGTTATTTTTTTCTTCTCTATCTGTATATATTTCTATACCATTCCACTGAGAACTTTTTAATAAGCTTCAGTCTATTTTAGTAAAAATCTACGTATTACTTGTCTGACAGGAGTTTAGTGTTAATTTCTATTCATGCAGCTTGGCACAAGCTTTCAGGATGAAGAGCAACTCACCTATATTCTACTACCAGAGGCAGACACTTAATATTGCTATCCCTGTAACATTCCCTTCTTAGTGGTATCAGTGATCCTGTTCCCACAATATTTACTTTGGCGGCAGTAGAGAAGGAAGGGATACTGTCCAGGGTGTCATTAAGCCGACCGACTGTAGCGGAAAGATGGGAAGGGAAGAGGCTGTTCCCGCCTACCAGGAAGCCATCAGGTAGCTGTCTAAGGTACTGAAACCGAACGCGTGCAGAGTCAATAGGGGCAGCAAAATGATGACTGACAGAGCCTTCATCTGCTTCTAAGCAGCATCTAGGGAAGTGGGATGACTGCAGAACTGGGGATATAGTTTCCGGTTTAAAAGCAGTAACTTTAAAAGAGCAGTAACCTACTGGTAGTGCAATGACTTCCTGGTGTCTCAATCTGGTACTGTGATGGTAGCAACATCATGGGTGCTGGAATGAAACACTGATTCTTAATCTGGGGTGCACTATTTGATGAGGTACACTCTGAAGGAGGAGAGAGGTCTTGGGACTATGTGCTAATCCCATGCTTCTCTCCCTGCTAATTTCACATAGGTCAATATGTAAGAATTACTTTTGGTAACTACTGAGTATACTCTGAGGCAACACCAAAGTGTGGACTAGACAGAGTTGGTTTGGGCTGGTGTTGTTGACAATAGTGATTCCATTTTAAAATCTATTGAATACTTCACACTTAAGAATATTAATTATTATCTGCATTTAAGTATAGAGAAATTGAGGTCTGAGGTGGTTATAGTCATTGGCCAAAGATGTGGACCCAGTGTTAGATTTTTATTTATTCTGATTCTGTATCTCTAGATTTATTCTCTTCCATCATGATTTATTCATAAGAAATTATAAAATATCAAAGGGGAAAGCCCTAAATGTATTAAAAAACATTATTTATTCAATATTGTTTCTTCCCAGCCTTTAATATACAACAACAGTTTGCACTTGCTCAACACTTTAGAATTTACTTGTGAATACATTTTCTATACCTTCTCACTGACAAGATTATTGTTACACCACTGGTACTTGCTGAGGTCAGAAGTTAGTGGTGATTCAAGGCCTTACCCCTCTTGCTCTTTTGCATTGTATTATACCTTTCTAGAGATATGATGTCATGAAGTTACATATTATGAGGATGGCAAGAGCAGCTCATAGACACTTTATGATCATTTATTGATGATGATCACACATGTGGCCTTTGATCCAATGATGCAGATTTTTATTTGGACTTCAATCTAAGGAGGGGTGAGCCCCTAGTCTGGTATAACTTACCAAATGATGTTCTGTCCTGAAATCCCACTGAGATTAGTGGTCTTAAGTAATCATATACATCCCTGCCTTTACAGTACATGAAGCTATAATATGGCTTAAGCAATGAGGGGGTGGCTCTGTATTTTTAATTCAAGTGTCTAGATATTTTAGGGAATATCAGAGTATACTTTGATCTGACACTGAGTTAACAGAAAGATTATAGGAGGGGCTTGGCCACTGGGTCTGACTTCCAGGAGGGGGACGAACTCAATCAGTTCAGTACTGGAGTGGGCTTACCATAATTAATTGTTGTTCTTTTTTTTTTCATATAGCCAACTCTTGAGTAGATAATTAAATCTCCTCTACCACCAAACTTGAAATTACAGGACAAGAAGGTGTAATACACAAACCCACCCGGCCCCCTTTCCCATCTGACTGTGATTCTGAGGCACAGTGGATTTAGTCAAAAGAGGGGCTGTAGGAGGAAACGGGTGGGTGACATCCTGGATAATCAATGCCTAAGTCATCAAAGGTTGATTGTACTTGCAGAAGAATGGGTAACTTCCTCACCTAAAGCTGAAATAGCGCAGAGAAGCAGCATCCCATTTACCACTGGAGGGTCAACATGCGAATTCAATCATTTTCTTTTTTTGAAGAGTAAGTACTCTTTTCCCAAGGAGAAAAACCATACTTAGCTATTGCACTACCGATAGGTCTAGTCACACCACGAACGCCTGTGTGTTTCTAGGATACCAGTGACTGCTGCTACTGAAAGCATCTCCAGCCACTCTCTTTGCTAGTGTTGCTAGCTTGGTCATTAGGATTTGCCCAAGGGAACAGTATTAGTGATGGGTTAAAGAAGAGCCACCCATAGACAACAATGGGTCAGGGACAGTCTGCACACACTTTTTGGCAGGAGGAGTAGCAGTGGAATCTTGCGTGCCATTTGTTTGAAATTCAAATTCCATCCCTACATAGGCACATGTATGCGTGTGCACAGACACGCACAGCATAGGGCTACCTGGGGAAAGGGAAGCGTGACTGGGAATTAAGGATTGAGGGCTGCAGTTCAGATGATCGAGATCGGCACGCTCGGGCTGACCTGTCACTGCTTTTCACACTGTGAGACGAACTAATGCCACAAAGAAAACGCATGGTTATTTCATCTGCTTATCTGTCTGTTTATACGTTCAGCTGTCACTGAAAACAGGAGCACCATTCTTGGGGCATAAAAAAGGATATGGATCTTTTAGATAACCAATAGGTAAGTAAAAAAAAAAAAGCCAGCAAGTGAGGCGTCTATGGTATACAAAGCCACCAAGGAAAATGCTCAAAGGAGTTATTGAGATAAAAGTGAGGCCATCCAGGGAAGAGCAATAGCAATAAAAAAAAGATAAAAGAAGAAATTTAACGAGAGACCAGATCTTCTTGAAAGAGTGGCCTTCCTAGGGGTGTCTGCCTTTTGCTGTCTGATTATTCCCCTGTCCTTAGAAGGCCAGGCCCAAGCTGTAGAAGTCTCCACAGCTAGACTCTACTTTCAGAAAGGGGATGATGTCCTGTGATACCCCACAGGACACTCATCCGCACCACAGATGACATCCTTCATTTTACCCTAAACAGATGAAATACTCCCTACAGTATCATTTAAGTCCCCACAAGCAGAAGTCAGAGACCTCGGCATGAGAAATGTGACGAGTAGTTGGATGGTTTTCACATCACAAGCATTATGTATAGTTAGATGGTGGTGTGAGAAAAATATCTTGCATCCGGATGCCCTATCCTCACAATTCCTGTCATACGCTGGATCTGGATGTTTCTGAAGCCTCTTGAAGTTGGAGAAGTATTACAATAATTTTTGCACCGAGATAAACGTGGCACAATAGGAATAGGCTACTGACAAATCTGGGTCACCTTATCTTACCCACAATGTTCCCTAAGGGCTCCCTTGATCTTCAAAACCTTGCACTTTGATGTGGTTTTAGGTCACATAGGAGGGACCACCTGGGTCACTCATCCTCACTTCTCCTCCCAGCTCTCATGTGAGGCCCTTGACACATGTGTGCTCTTAACATCTGGGGCTGGAAAACTGTTTCTGGATAAATGTCACTGAACAAACCCCCAGACAATATTTCTATTCATGAAGGTGTCCTGGGGTTGCACCTATTCACACATGTGTGTGCACGCGTGCACAGACCCTCTTCCCCGGCCCTCATATCCATACACCTGATCACGCACTCCTGTGGAACACAGCTTGTTTGGATACAAGATAAAAACTCTGCAGAAGCTGTTATTTTTAGAAGGCTGCTTATCTCTCCAGAATGCCAATTTTGACTTGTCATTCATCTCAGAGCAAGCATGGTGTACCCTGTTTCGTATTTGAAGGGATCTGCATCTTCAGTGAGGCTCAGAATGTGGCAACACTGGCAAACCCACTGAACTGACAGCACCCACATCCAGATTCAGACCAACTCAATGTGCATTTAGAGAGTGCCTACTGTGTGCAGAGTAAGGTGCCAGGTCCCTCTTACTTGGGTCAAGTGCAAACAAGACCTGGGTTGAATGTGGGATATGTGTGTGTGTGTGTGTGTGTGTGTGTGCATGCACACGCAAATACATGGGTTTATATGAGTTTTAATATTGAATGGAGAGTCTGGCTTTTTATTCATCAATTTTTCTTTCAGTCTAAATTTTATGACTGTGTAAGGGATGGGAGGAAAGAACATCTATTTTGGCAAGCTGTGGACAGCTCTCTCTTACTTTTGTCCTCTAGGGGCTTCCTTAGACAAAAGGAAAGGAAAGCAGTGGGCTGGAGGACCCCAGGGGTGAGGAACCCATCTCCCAAGCCTGATACCACACCCTCCCCACAACGGGACCCACCTCCAGGCTGGCTTCACTGTTGGCTACTTCAGTGCATCTGACCCCCCCACCCCTCCCCACGTGAAGACCTGAGATTGAACGTGGATTTCTGTTCTCCACCAACTCTGCAGCAAGGGCCCTGCCAGAGGCGTCGCTTCCTGTCATCTCCTCTTCCTGCTCCCAAGTAGAGGCACCTAAACAGAGATTAGATTTCTGGTTTCAAGGCATATCAAACCAAGCACGCTGAATGAACATGAGTTAGTTAATTAGCTCGGTGTCTCTTCTTTATGATCCCTGGTCTGAAATGTTCCTTGATGGCAAAGTGACCAGGAGAGAGTTGATTTGCATCTTAAGACCTATGGGTAATGCTTCTGGAGTGGGGAGTTTTATTTAGCAACTGCTTGAACTTGTGTATGGGGTCGGGAAGGAGGTGGAGCTGACCCCAATCGGGCTGTCGGAGAGTGGGGTGTGGGTGGTGCCCACCGCCACGCTGACGCCCCGGGCCTCCATGAGGGCAGACAGGAGCTGCTGCTGCTGCTGGCGCAAGGTGTCGGCGATGAGCAGGGGCAGGGAATTGAAGCTGGCGGTGAGGTGCTCCAGCTTAGACTCCAGGCTGCCGATCTGTTTCTCCAGGTCTTCGCTCCGATCATTGAGTTCTGTGATCAAGTCATACATGACATTCTGCATCTGTTGGGGAGATGGAGAGGTGAGAGATGGGAAGACAACAGGTCATCACAGGGGAATCTGTGATGAAAAAAATGAGATATTCTGCCAGATGACAGTGGAAAGACCACTCTCCAGGGACCAGCTTCCACATCGGCTGTGTCTGCTCTAGCCAAGGATGGAGAAGCCGTTTACTTTCTTAAAGACATGGAGGCTCCTGGCACAGTGT
This sequence comes from Aepyceros melampus, assembly GCA_006408695.1. Taxonomy (NCBI): domain Eukaryota; kingdom Metazoa; phylum Chordata; class Mammalia; order Artiodactyla; family Bovidae; genus Aepyceros; species Aepyceros melampus. Next base: position 43,232 of record SJXQ01000606.1, read on the forward strand.
TTTTTATGTCGTTGTTGTTTTATTACAAAAACAATGCATATTGCCTATAAAAATATATATTAGAAAATAGGTAGGATGGAACAGAAGCAGCACTTCTGAAATAGAACAAGTCCCTAATGTGTCCTGTTTCTTTCTGCATCCAACCTCTCAGCTCATACAGCAATGACACCTACTGATTAAAAAGAGACGGCTCTGAGGCAGGGAGCGGACAATGCAACAGACGCATCATTGGTAGGCCAGGGTTCAAGTGCATGCATGCTGCTCACTAACAGCGTGCTTTCCCTCAGGTCCCTTAAATGCTCGGAACCTTGGTTTCCTTACAAAATAGAAGTTAATAATAACTACACATAGTAATGAACTCATTGCTCCGCCCCCCGCTCCCTTTCAACACTGCAGCCAGGATGTAAGATTATCTGATGAAACTCACTCTGGCCTGGGTTGCAGTGAAAGGGAGCCACCTTGCAGAGATTATCGTGCCTCTCCTGCCTGGTCAAGAACGGACAGCACCTGAAGGGCCAGTCCACCTTGGGAACTGCTGCGGGCCGGTCGAGGACTTTGTCTATCATATCATGGTTCAGACTCTCTTTCTGCCACATTCTATCCGCCTCTCCCTCTGACAGGTACGGTCCTGACACTGGCCCCCAGTAAACATCCTGCTCTCGTGCCATCTCCCAGGGTTCTGGGGACCCGCCCATCACCAGTACTCACCCCGTACACATCCCATGGCCGACAGCCTCACCTCCTCTAAACCTCCCTTGAAAATCACCTCCCCACAGAAGGAAAGGGTGGGACAAATTGAGAGAGTGGCACCGACACACATACCTTCCATGTTTAAAGCAGATACTAGTGGGGAGCTCCGTATGGCATCAGAGCTCACGGCGGCGCTGCATGATGGCCCAGAGGGGTGGGGTGGGGGCAGGGGCGAGATCTAAAGGGAGGGATACATGTATGCAGATGCCTGACTCGCACTGCTGTACAGCAGAAATTAACACAACATTGTCAAGCAAGTAGACTCCAATTAAAAAAAAACCCTTCCCTCCCCCACACCCTTGTTAACAAGGCACCTTGTCCCCACTCCACTCCTGACCCGCTAACCCTGCTCAATGCTTTCCTTTCTTTGCTGCTGTCTTCTAATATACCAACTATCTGCTGTTTTTTTTGCATGTTGTTGCTGTCTGCCCTCTCCCACTAGAAGGAAATCCCCTCCAGGGCAGGGACCTTGCCTGTTGTGTTCACTGATGTGTCCCAAGGACTTAAAATAGTATCTGGCACGTAGGAGATGCTCAGCTAACATTTTTTAATGAGTGAATATTCACAGATGTGCCTAGCAAGGGGGTCTGTTGCACATGGTCAGCACCAAAAGCTGTTGGTAGAACTAGTCAATGAATGAAGTGCTGTGTCAGGGGAAAACCTCTGCCCTTCCATTCTTCAGCCAACATAAAAGTTCAGCTGATGGGAGAAGACCTGTTATACCACAAGTTATTTCCATATAACTAGAAGATTTCCCAGTGTTTCCCACTGAGACCTGAGTGGCTGAAGGAAAGGAGAGAAGAGTCCTGCGGGGGCCCAGCCCAGCGCCTGCCTCCGGAGAGCAGGTGCTCAGCAAGTTTTTGTGAATGAACCCTGAACGAGGTCGTGGGAGCAGGCAAGCAAACATGGAGTACCTCCAGGGAACTGCAAATACAACACAACTTGAGAGTAATAAACTCATCTTCGAAACCAGGTCAGCAGAGTGCTAAACAAATGCAACTCAAGCCTACTGCACCGTCTTCCGTTTTACTTCTGTTCTCTGCCAGTGCTTCTTATCTCCAGGAGAGGCCGTTCACTCAAGCTGTTCCTACCTGAACCTGGGCACCATCCTCTCCTGGCCCCCCTCTCACCAGTACAAAGTCCTGCCCACTATACATCTAATGATCATTATATCATTATATATCATTATATCATCTAATGATCATTCAGTTGAAATGAAACCACTTTTGTTCCATTCACTACCACCATGGTTCTGACTCTGCTCTTATCAGGCAACTTTTTGGTTATAATTTGGCTTCCTGGGTTGGTCTGTAGGGACTTTATCAACATCACAGTCACATTCCTCCTTGCAAATTAACAAATGGCATTAGACTTGGGAGCAAGATTCTTGGGAGACTTCGGGAACACATTGTTGGGTGTTTCTGTGGCTGCAAGGGCAGAGCTGGGTTTGCGGTGCTTTGTACCCTCCAAGCCTCACCTGCAGGTACTGCGGCTCTGTCATTTGCCAGTGACACTTTGATCCCATTTCACCTGAAATTTCAAGTTACTCCAGGAAGATGCAGAAACCATGGGTGAAGGCAGGGCCCAAGGGAGTAGGAAGTGAGGCGAATGAAAAACAAAGAGCTAGAGGTGGCAAAATGTGAGAAGCCAGAGAGGAGCTAGGAGAAGGGGCGTTGAGAATGTAGTGATACCTTCCCAGGGTTTCCCTGGTGGCACATGCCAATGCAGGAGGTGCAGAGACGTGGGTTCAATCCCTGCGTCGGGAAGATCCCCTGGAAGAGGAAATGGCAACCCCTTCCAGTATTCTTGCACGGGAGACCTCATGAACAGAAGAGCCTGGCAGGCTACAGTCCATAGAGTTGCACAGAGTTGGACATGACTGAGCAACTAAGCACGCACGCACGACACCTTCCCACCAGGAAACTGGCTGCAGCCCCAGAAGGAAGGAGGCAGCTGTGACTTCTCCAGGGCAGGACTCTACTGTGGCCCTCTCAGAGGAGAGGCTGTTTAGGGGTGGCAGTGCTTCCTTTATTAATTAACATTCACAGAAGTTCCTCAAGGTGCATGTTCTTCCTGGAACGTGCAAAACCGCAAATGGATTTGCCTGCAGGGGTACCTGACGAGCTCTGGACTGAGTCTGGGCCCCGGGGTCCCAGCCCCAGTGTGGCAGCTCGCCAACAGACTGAGCTTGGGATGGTCTCTTTGTTCCTTGGGATCTTGGTTTCCTCATCTAGATTTCTAATCAGAACTACCAAGTGCAGAACCATTATAGTTTTCAGAGCATTTCCACAGATAACACTTTATCTGATCAGTTGAGCCTCAGATGTGGGGAAGGAATTTTACATCTCAATGGAAGACACTGAAGCTAGGTATAAAGAGCCCCAGCACACACACGCCTCCCCGGCTCCCCAGCTCTGCCACCCTACAAGAGAGCTCTTCCGTAGAGCAAGTGATATTTGGAGGCCACATGCTCTTTTCTTAATCTTGAGAGGACCACAGGACAGGAGTGGGAAGTGGTGAGCCGGGTGGATGAAGCGCAGAGAGAAAAGGAGAGAACACCGTGTTATTATTGTCTCCCCTGTTTTGTTGCTTGGCGACAAGATGCCAGGCGGGAATGCGGACCAGTGTGAAAGATGCTAGGCTGCTGCCAGGACCTTGGCTGAGCCTCCTGGGAGGAAAGATGGAGCATGGCAGAGTTCACACCGCCCCTGCAGCCCAGCAGACACCTTCCCTTAACCCTTTCCTGCACACCCTTTCTTTCCAGTTATCGATGGTTTAGTTTCCCCACCCAGTTTCTGTGAGCCTCTTTCCAGTTCATGGAGTTTGCTTCACCCAGTCTGCTCTGCAGGGGCCCCATATCTGTGATAGGCAGTGACTGACAATGAAGAAATGCAGGCTTGGAAGTCCAGGGTGTCCACTATTTCCAGGGAAGCTCCAGCCACAGAGTGTCCTGCCAGGTGACAGAAGGCAGAAATACGGCTACTTGTTAAAGAAATATCTTGGGGCTTGGTGACCATTCCTGCATCCTCCAGCGTGGGTTCCCCAGCAATGTTTGCCTTACCTGACCCTCCTCCTGGCCTCAGGTGATTGGTCTGAGAGTGAACATGTGACCCAAACTGGCCAGTAATCTCATCCCTTTGAGAATTTAGAATTAAGACCAATAGGAGGCCAGTCAATTTGTCTTTGTCTGTGGCTAGAACTAGAACATGGACTCTCTGGATAGGGGCCTCCCATGGAGACAAGGAGCACAGAAATTTGTCAGGAGATCGGGGAGAGGAAGAAAGAGAGAACTGATGCAGGCACTTGAACACGAGAGAGAAGAGAGGGTGGGAACCTATTTCCTGGGGTGAAGTCCACTCTAGTTAGTTCCTTCCTGAAGTCTAACCACATGCCTGCCCTGAGATTCTGCCTGGAATGAGACTTCCTTGTATTCTTAAATTAAACACCTACATTTTAAAACCTACTTCCAAGGGTTTCTGACACTAGAAGCCAAGAGTGCTGAGCAACGCACGCTAGACTCTGGTGAGGGTTTCCCTTCTGCATTCAGGCATTCCATTCACGTTCTTGCCTTCTCCAGGCTTGCAGGAAACCTCAGTCTACCTCAGCACCCCCTGCAAAGACAAACAGGCCTGTGGGCTTCTCCCAACCCATGCCAGCCCCACATTCCCTGATTCAAGCCCTCCCAAGCTTGGGAGATCCTTTCTCTGGCCTGATGCGTTCACTGAGCAAGACACTGCACGTGGCCCAGGAACCGGCAGTTTCTCTGATTTCACCCTCTTTTCCAAGGGGGTTTAATCTGCCTGAGGGAGTTTCTCTTGCTTACTCAGGGAACGTGTTCCGTGATGATAATTGACATCTGCTGGAATGTTCTGCCAGCCTGGCCCTGGGCTATACACTTGACATACAATTTCTATCAAGAGGCAATGAGGAGGAGGAGCTGAGGAGGGGAGGTCCTTTCTTCAGTGGCGCCTACACTCAGCTCTGCCAGTGGTGCAGCCTCCGATTCTTTCACTCCAGAGATTCGCCAAAGGAGCGAGTTCCTTTACCGTATTTGCGGCAATTCAGGGCCAGAAACGCAGCACGATTGCAGGGCTCTGAAAGGAGGGCTCTCTTCTTTGGCATCTTTGTGAGGTAGAAAGAAATGCACCTCCCCCCGCTCCCACTGCGGCCCAGGAAAGCTTGAGTTGTAAGGACTGAAGGATGCAGGAAAATGAGCTTACAGTTATAACCGCGAATCAGAAGGATCCTTCTAGGTGTGGCCTAGACAAGCAGCATCGCCACCGTCACCGTTTGGCCTTGTCCGTGTGCTCCCCCCTGTGTGAAGCTCTCAAGGTTGCACCCTGTGCAAACAGTGCACAGCTAATCAAGCAACACACTCAATGGACTCAGCAGGCCCGTCCGTCAGTTCCCAGCAAAGCCCGACCTGAGCGATAGAATTGAAGGAACACATGCCGGGTTTCCAAAGTCAATAACACGCACTAGTAGCTTGCAAGTGTCAAGAACTTGAACCCAGATTATTTTCTAAGGAAGGAGGAAGTGGCCTTAACTTTCCTGGTCCTGCTCTGTCCAGCTTAGCCACGGCCACTTCTTCACAGCCACACCTGAGGAGAGGAAAGGCCAGCATCCGAGAACCCTTTATGAGGTCTCTGGATTCGGCCACTCACCTTGGAAAGGTCCACCAGCGTGTTGGCTTGGTCACTCAGCTTCCTCTGCTCCATCTTGACGCTCCTCAGTCTGCGGGAAAGAGTCGTAAGAGCCACACTCTTCAAGTGCGTGCTGGGTTCACCCCACCAGCTGATTCCACATCCATGTCAGTTCATCTGGTTTTGGAACCCAGCCCAGGATGGGTGACAACTGACCAGAATCAAGGGCTTGGCAGGTCCCCAAGAAAGCAAACTCATCTCCATGGATGGTTGCCTCTAGTCACTATAGCTTGCCCACCACTCTCAGATCATGTCCCAGCTTCCATGCCTTTATCAAGGCTGTGCCTTCCACCTTGAAGGTCTTATGCTCAGCCTTTCAGGGGTTCCTGAAACTTCCAGGTCAGACTAAATGTTTTCATCCTCTCCTTTTCAAACTCCCCTATACTTTTTAAAATACTTAGCTTATAGAAAGCACTGATCACAGTTTGCTCTGCTTCCAGTTGTAATGTGATATATGTGTGCGTATGTAGACTGTGAGACTCCCTGAGGCTCTTATCTAGTTTTTACCTTCCGTGGCAGCCTGTCCAATGTCTGGCAGGGGCAGGTGCAATAAATGAATAAACAGACTGATCTGGAGCCAGTTCACCACCCCCTGTGCTTGTTGAGTGGAACAGAAAAGCTCTCTCCCGCTCCTCTAAGTGTGTGAGCGGATGCCGGCAGGGCTCGGGGCCCACCGCTCCTCATTGGGTGGCGCACTCACTGGTGGATAGCCTGCAGGAACTTCCTCTGGTGCTTCCTGACTTTGGCGTGGTCAATCTTCTTTAGCAGCTTTGTGTGTTTGTAGATTAGCCACGTTTCCCGAAGGACATTGGCTGCAGCATTCTTGATCTAAGGAAAAGCAAATAAGCAGGTGATTATCAGGTGAATTTTCCTAGCTTCACATGACATGTGTTGGGGGGCGGGGTCTGCCGATAGAGTCGATTTGGCAAGGAAATGAGTCTGCAATGATCTTTCTCCTTAATCAAATCGTGAACTCTTAGAAAGGATGATGAAAATTATCTCTCATTAATCCTGTATTGGACACAATAGACTGGAGGCTGAAGTTGAGGAGTGCCTCTTTCTCTTAATTATTTTGGGACTGCCTCTCCACTGCTGTTGCTATATTTAGACAGGCCGCCTTACCGAGGCCTGGAGGCCTGGGGTACACTTTGAATAGATAAATATGTACCACTGCTGCCCTTGGAGGCAGAGTTCCATGCTCTACATGGGATTTTTATTTAGTGCACACGGCACATTTCTTGGATTCCGAGAGTAAACAGCTTTCCTATCAGCTAGAGATTGTATTTATCTAAAAATTGTTTAAAATTTAACTAAAATTTTTTTAATGTAAAGGTTACTTTCCACTTACAGTTATTACAAGACATCAGCTACACTCCCCATGCTGTCCTATATGTCCCTGAGCCTATCTTACACTCAGGAGTTTCTATCTCCCACTCCCCGGCTGCTATGTCACCCCTCCTGCCTCCCCACTGAGAACCACTAATTTGTTCTCGTTATCTGTAGTCTGCTTTTTTTCGTTGTTATCTTCACTAGTTTGTTGTCTTTTTTAGATTCCACGTGTAAGTGATATCATACAGTGTTTGTCTTTCTCTGACTTATTTCACTTCAGCTGCAGATTTTTACAAGGCCTCTTTGAGGAAATCTTTCCCACCAAATGGAGCTCTAGGTATCAACAAGTCCATTGTTTCCTTTCCCGAATGGCCCAAAACAGTTACACTGCAACTTTACATGTAAGTATAATTGGCATAAAACTGACATTTCCAAGAGGGGTCTGCAAATCAATGAAGGTATTCTGGTGTGAAACCAGAGCTGCTTCCTTCCGCAGGCTGGCTCCTCTGCACTGCAATCACACATTTCCACATATGATGCTGTCATCTGTTGACATGGAAACCACTGATATCATCCAGCTCACGATGGAACTGAGACGTATCACTAGCACCCAGATGGCAGGGGACAAAGTTTTAATCCAAACACAGACATCTTCAGCAATTAGTAACAAGAGCAAGAGGAAACATTTCTTATTAAGCACAAGCTAAACAGATTTTTGATGAACTGCTCCCGTTTCTATCAGCCATGCACACTGGCACAGCCCCACAGGCCCAGGGCCTGGAAGTAAGTAGGCCAGCCGAGTAGAAATCAGGTTACTAGCCAGAAAAGATTTTAATAAAATTGGAGAGTGCAGGCCTGCTTCTTGAGACTGACATCAACAGATGGGACGTTGTTAAAATACTGAGACGTGTGGGAAGGCTTAGGAAACATTGTTTTGTAGGCTGATAACTTTTGTGTGTGTGTGTGTTTAAAAAATTTATTACGAAGGCTGGGTTCTATTTTTCATTGGCGCTGAAGTGATGTTAGGAAAGAACAGCTAGGTCTTCTCAGAAATGTCTAAGTGACAGAAATACTGCTTTTCTGCTCAGTAAAAACCTACCATGAAAATGGTTTTAAATGACTTAATTGCCCACCTCTGGCACTTTCCTGCCTGAGAGGAAGCAGGTGGTGGTGAGTGGAAGCTGGAAGCGGTGA
>SJXQ01000606.1:51441-120176 GCA_006408695.1 Aepyceros melampus
GGGGGTTCTGTTCAGGGGCTAGAGTGGACGTTGGCCTCCTGGCAAAAGAGGCAGCATAGAAGGGAGGGCCTCTCTGTGGAGGGCCTCCTCTCACCGCCCGTCTGTAGGGAGAGGGCAACTTGACAGGTGGTTTCTTCAGTTTTCGGAGGCGTGTAGCCTCCTAGGAGAGCCTCCCAGAAGAATAGGAGGGAAAAGCCTGCCCCAGCATTTAGGGTGACTGGCAGCGCCCCAGTTGTTCAAGTCTCATCCCTGGAACACTGATAAAGGCACGGAACATCAGCGTGGATGAGCCCCTGACAACTGTCTCCGTGTTGGTGGGGAACCAGTACTGGAAACTGGGAAACCTGCAGGTAAATCCTTGTTCTGCCAGTCTAGGAGTCAGTGCTTAATTATCCATAAGATGGGAACAGTAAATCCTTACCATAAGGGTTGTTTTGAGGCCCCTAGGAGGCAATCACCACTGTGCTGATGGTGCTAAGGGTGAACATTTACCGGGCGCCAGATTACACCTGTGCAAATGCATTTAATCTTCCCAACAGCCCTCTCAGGCAGGCACTCATGTTATCCCCATTTTACAGATGAAGAAACGGAGACACGGACCAAGACCCTGAAGTTATAAACGGCAAACTGAGTCAGTGTGAGTTTAAGTGTCATAGCAACTATAAAGCACCATAAAGATGTTCGTTATCATCATCTGGCCCAAGTCCCCGCTGAGAATATGAGGAAATGGCAGTTCCAGAGATAGGATGTGAGGATCAGAATCCCAACAGCTAGCTAATGGCAGAGTCAAAGCAAGAGCCAGGTCCAAAAAGAGCAGAAGGTTTTCATGTGGTCTGAAGAAAGACCTGACGAGAGTCATCTCTATGCAAACAAAATTATTTCCTGTTTTCCAAGATCAAGGAACTGGAAAGGACATCAGATTTGTTTTTAATCATCACGGCCCTCACTTAGCAATATGACAGAACAGAGAGTCCAGGTCCTGCACTTAACTTCAGCCCAAATATAAGGTACTAAAACCACAGCACAGCCTGGGTAGCTGAGCGAAGCAGTCACAGCGTCTTTATGGGTTTGAACAGGAGGCCCCCGCGTATTCGGGAAAGCGATGTTAAATGCGAGCCTTGGTGCTGACTCTGAATTAATTGTCAGCAAACAGCCTGGCACAAAGCTAAGTAGATCAATATCTGCAAGAGAAAAAGAAATAGGCTTTTAACTGCACTATGCTTTCCCGAGTCGACAGTAAATGCTATTGTGACCAGGTTCTCCTTCCAATTCACTTGGCTGATTGCTTTGGGCATCACTGGGGTGGGAAGTGATAGAGGTCGTGTGCACCTCCTGGGATTCACTGAGCTTCACGGGGTTCCCAAGCACTGTTTCATGATGGGGGTTTGGGTACCTACTGAGCGCTCCTGATGGGCAGGGGCATCAGGGCCCAAAGATACTCTTGGGAGTGAGAGTGGGTGGGTCAGGGAACTGGGAAGGTCTAGGTAAGCTTGGCTATGATCTGATGGATTCAGGAGTAGTTAGAAGAGGGCTGTTTGTGCATGAAGACTGGCTATTCCATCCCCCGAATCTGTAGCACATGAGCTAATTGTTTCTGTGGGTCCATTCATTCTCTCCCCAAAATGTGTGCTTTCACTCTGATGGTGGCCAGAGAAAAGGCTCAGTGACTTATATACTTCAGAGAGGGCTCAAAGATTCATGGGCCTGGGGAAGAAAGTCATCCAACTAAGATCTTGCACACAGCACCAACAGCTAACATCCACTGAGTGCTTACTATATGCCCGGCTCTGTGCTCAACACTTTACATTTATGTTGCTCCACTGACCCTGGGAAAAACCTCACAAGGGGATGATCACCTTCACTTCAGACCAGTTGGAAAGCTCTCTGAGACTCAATTTTCTCATTCATTCCTTCCCAAATCACTTACTGCACCCCAAAGATGGGGCTGCACCCCCAAAGATGGGGCTGTGGAGAAGGCAATGGTACCCCACTCCAGTACTCTTGCCTGGAAAATCCCATGGATGGAGCAGCCTGGTGGGCTGCAGTCCATGGGGTCGCGAAGAGTCAGACACGACTGAGCGACTTCACTTTCACTTTTCACTTTCTTGCATTGGAGAAGGAAATGGCAACCCACTCTAGTGTTCTTGCCTGGAGAATCCCAGGGACGGGGGAGCCTGGTGGGCTGCTGTCTATGGGTCACACAGAGTCAGACACGACTGAAGTGACTTAGCAGCAGCAGCAGCAAAGATGGGGCTGACACTGTTCTAGGAAGTAAGAATCCTGGGAGGCACAAACCATAACCTTTCTGCCCTTAGGGAGCTTCTAATCCTGTGGGGCCAGCATGCCCTGTAGCTATAGCACAGAGGGGTGCTACAGAGTAAGTTTTGACCTGTGAAACAGAATTGCAGGGTTGATTCAATGAAAATCCACTTCAAACACTTAGCACAGAGCCTGGTTGCCCGGCACCTTGGTACCTGGTGCCTTACTGATGCTCTTCCCCCGCAACAAATGTCAGCTTCTTCCTCCACCTCCAGCGAAAGAAAACACAGAACACATATGTCTGTTCTTGAGCTCTTGGCTGTATTATACACGTCCATAACTTGCTCTGGCCACCTCTCTGCAGGGTAATCTGTTCCTCTGTGTTATGCGGGAGAGGCGCTGGTTGTTGCAGGAGGAACGTGTGAGGCAGGAGGAGATGCACCCTTCTTGCCTGCCTCCCCATGCTCCCAGCAGCCACAGGGAGTGCTGGGAGAGTAATTCCAGGAGCCCTGTTGGTGGGGCCCCCAGAGAAGAACTATTAGCATGCCCACAAGGCTGCCAGCATCCCATCCCAGGGAGAGGGTGTTTGTACCTGGAGGATGGAGAAGCGGGAAAGGAGAAAGGGAGGAGGACAGATCAGCCTGGCAAGAAGGTGTGACTGGACAACTTCAAGAAGTTCTAGAGGTTGAAGGTAGATGAATAAATCTGAACGGATGGTAATATCCCAGTCTGAGAGCCCTCAGGTCCGGCCTGTCTTCAGATGCTCCACTGAAGTTGTCCATTATGCCGGACATCCCCTCTTCTCCATCTGCCACCCCGACTCTCCACCCCACCCCCACACTGCCTGCTGGTTTCCTGCAGCTGCCATCTCTTTCCTTTCCCTGCTTACACTTGCCCTGCTTCCTCCCCATCTTACTCCACATTCCCTTTTCAGGCTCCTCTGCCTGCCTCGCCCAGAAGCCCTCACTGAACACTAAGAAATGGGGGCTCCTGTGGCCGGCAGGACACTGGGGCTGGGAGCAAGCAGGGCTGTGCTTCCATGTCCAAAGCTGGAGTCTGGTCTCTCCCCAGAGCAACACGGTCCTGAATCTGTGGATTCAGCAGGCTAGTTCCATAATGCTATTAATGTGATGCTCAGCTTGTTTGGAGGTACACTGGCTTTTTCTTCCAGCAGACCTGGGACCCTCACCACTATTCTGAATTCCAAGGAACCAACTGTTCTGGGAAACCCACTGGGTTATGGCTGGAGAGCTGCCTACCAGCCTGAGAACAAACAGCAGCCCTGACTGGGACCCAGCTCACCGCATATGGCTGGGGGGCCCCCTCGCCTATGTCTGGGCCTGAGAGGCTCATCCCTAAGAAACTTTCAGCTCAAAAACTTAATGTTCCTATGACTATTGTTAAAAAAAACAACTGTACCCAATCTGTCTGAGACAGAACTTTAGTGGGTGATATAATTTATAATTCCCTTCTGGGGACAATTAGCATTCCTGATAACTGCTCAATTGATTATCTGACTAATTCTTAAAAGATTAAGACCTGTTCTGGGAATCCACTCGTGGGTCCTACCGGCTGTCAGCCAGGAATCTAGTGTCCTTTAGCCAGACTTTCTGTACCCAGTATAACAATGACTACTATTGTTTCTTCCGATAAAAGACCCCTCTCTGCGTAAATCTTTGAATTAGCCGGCTGGAAAAAAAACATTTTTTTACCCAGCAGGATTGTGATAAAACTCTGACACATGTTTGTAATTAAAGAAAAGTTTCCTTTAGCACTGATCAGTAGGTTCTGGGGGGCTAAGAAAGGTTTTTGAGCAGGTTGGTGGCATGTGCAGAGCTAAGTCTCAGCATCTAAGAATAGTCACAAGGATAAAGTACAGGATGATTTGGGCAAGGGAGGTCCAGGTGAGATGAGAAGGCAGCAAGCAACTGAAATGGCACAAGACTGAGATGGTGGCTTGAAGTATGGTGCCCAGAGGACCTGGAGAGAGGCTGGTTTGGCCAGGTAGAATCAGACTCCGAAGCTGTTTGGACTCCTGTGGGTACCAGAGCAGAGAAGAGTCAGAGATGCTGCTAAATTTTCAGACCTGGAGACTGGAAGAATGATGATGTCATTAATAGGGAAGTCAGGAGAAGACACTAGTGTTAGGAAGGTACAGGTTTGGTTTTTGTCTTACCCACTGATTGCAGGGGGAAATGTACTTGGATGAAGTATTTGAGGCAGGAACCTTTCATGGAAAGAATGAAGAGATAGCAGTCCTCAGCCGGTGGCACCACACCACGGAGGTGTCTGCAGATTTGATGTGGAGAGTGGGCGTGGCAAACAGAACATCTCCTGGTACCTCTTAAGGCAAGTGTGTACATCGGCAGCTACCTTGCTCCTTAGAAAGGAGAGGTGCTCTTTGAGGACAGGCAGTAAGTATGAGGGCAAGGACTATCTCCTATTCATCTTGGTGTCTCCGGAACACAGGATGTGGTATCCAGCTGCAATGGATGTGTTTCATTGCATAAAATAGAGACGCAGGGATGTGTAGTGTTGCGTGGGAGAAAAGATGAGGCTCTAGTATCTTTTTTATAGTCTCTCTGTGTGTAATTTACATACATATTATCTAGTAGCCCAGAGGTTAGCAGTAAATTGTAATTCGAGATTAACAATGGCAGCAACACAGCAAAGTCCATGTGGGAGATCTGACTGCATTAAATACAGAAATGATGTTGCTGCCAGGGCTGACAAGTTATACAAGTGAGAGAAGAAAAGTCATGTGACTCAGAAAACCAGAAAACGAGTTGGGACCCTGTGCTATCAGACCACCTCGCTACCTCCCCCTGCCTTCCTGGGAAATAAATGAATAAAAACAGTGTGACTCTAACGGTAAAAAGGCTGGACTGAAGCCTTTATTACAAATAAAGACTAGAACAATTTGAATATTTTCACGATTAATAGGTTAGAATTCCTCTTTTTAGTTTTTTGCTTAGATGTTTGAAGAATTAAGGCTGTGTGTACTTGTAAGAGATGGCTTTTATCTGTTAAATCTGCTAATTGTCCACTCCTGGGAGGTTTGCAGTTATGCCCCATGAGCTCCTCCCATGATCGGATCTTTGTGAATTCACTGAGATCTTATGAGTAGACTAAGCTTAGCATCTGTTTGACCCATGAGCCACTCCGTCTGGACACAGTGGGCCATTTGGAGAAGACAGAAGATAGATGAGGGAGGTATCACCAGGGGAAGGAAGGGGCTTCTTTGAGATCAGGTGCAGGGGAGCTGAAGCCAGAGCAGGCCAAGCTCACAGCCAGTGTCCTTTCAATCAAGGTTACGTAAAAGAACCTTTCCAGTCTTGCCAGCTTTGAGAATCCTCTCTGTGAGAGAACCATCCCTTTCGTGTTGGTTGCTTCTCTGGGAAAGAGATATTAGACATTAAAGGAACATTTCAACAGATTTAAATGTTCTCAGACAAGTGAGATGTTATTCGATTAAAAAGGTGCCTTGTACTCATAGATGGGCAATAAATATTTGTTGATTTGGTTTTCAGTCCTGCTTTTCAAAAAGTAAGTAGATCTGAGGAGGATTTTAGAGAATATGTTTGAAAGAAAGCCTGAAATTAGCCACCACAACCTCATCTTTTACAATCATAGCACAGAAAAATTGTTTATTTTCTTGTCATAGGAGGGAGCTGGCTTTCTTCAACTTTATTTTCCTCTAGTGTCGATTCAAACAGTGAAAAATGGAGAGGACAAGGGAATAACATGAAATACAAAGTATATCCTTGGTTTCAAAAGCAAATAGAATAAACAGAGAGGCTGTTTATGCCTGTGCTCTAAGAAACAGCTTCTGAGAAGGTTTTGGGGGCCAAATACCCTTGTCCTTGACTCCTGCACTACACTGTTCCAGGAGAATAGAGGGAAGTATATTTGCGGCTCAGACGGTAAAGAATCTGCCATGCAGAAGACCTGGGTTCGATCCCTGGGCCGGGAAGATCTCCTGGAGAAGGGAATAGCTACCCACTCCAGTATGCTTGCCTGGAGAATCCCCATAGACAGAGGAGTCTGGCAGGCCATAGTCCCCGGGGTAGCAAAGAGTCAGACACAACTGAACGATTATTTTTTTCCCCAGTAACTTTAATAATTTGCTCAACTCCTAGCATGATTTCTACATGCATAGTAGGGGCCTGAAGGAAAGCAGCTGGGTTGCAGGGCCCTGGATGGAACCCGGCTGGCCTACCATGGGTACAGCCCTCAGCGCTGCCGTCTTGATGCTACAAATCGTGTTTCCTTTTGTACCACGGACAGCTCAGTGCCATAATGTGCATACATAACCATCTGTATGTCAACCACAGAAGAATACCTGCCTGTATGTCTTCCTCTTAACATCTTTAAAAAGGCTTGTTAAAGAATCCAATACATGTAATCAAAGCCCAAACAATCAAACACCATAAAGAATTCTGCTGAGAAACTGGAGAAGCCTTGGCAACTTCCCCCTCCCCCACTGCCTCCCTCCCAAGCGCGCTCACCCTTTGTCACTCTCCCTCTCTTTTTTTTTTCCCTCTCTTTTTTTTCCCCTCCCTTCCTGCCTTTGTCTCTATTTTGAACACATTTTTACTGTGCCACCACATTCATCACTGAATATTTTCTCCGGCTTTCAAAAACCCCAATCAAAATCTGGCTGCTCATGGGTCTCCCAGCTCCACTTAAATCCTAAATGAGAAAGACTTGCTAGGGTGGCCAAGACCCAGCACAGGTTTTTGCTTCTCTCTCACTTTGGAAAGAGGAGAGTTTTTGCAGGAAACCATATTCCTGACCTTCGTTCAGCCTGCAGCTCTAAAGAATTTTCCATAAAAGCTGTCATTAAATAAACAGCTCCTGCCTTGCTCATTTGGCCTGCTCTTATCCTGGAAGGCTTGCTTCTCTCTTCTAAAGGGGCCTTTTCTTTTCTGACAATTCAGGGGGATGTCAGATGTTTAGCAGCTAAATGATCTCCCCCATTCCTGCTTAATCAGTTTTTAACCCTCCTTACCCACTTCCCTAAGGGCACAAGGGAGAAATATTTATTTGGAAAACCCAAAAGAGGAAAATTAGATGATGATATTTTGATGAACATTATTTAGGAGTGATTGTCTGTAATGATTTTTTTTAGGGGTTGAATTCAGATGCATTTCCAATATCATTTTAAAGACTTTCTACTGCCCTTGCTAATGAGAATCATGAAAATATTTAAGCAGAAACCAAAACATCTCATGCTGGGTGATTTACTTGGTACCATCAGGCAAGAGAGTAGGTTACATCATTGTCGGCTATAGATTTAATTATCAGGGAAATTATTTGGTTGCCTGAGCCATGCACGGTGATTTAAGAAGACAGGAGCCTGCCACGCTGAGGTGTGTGGCCATTCTGCTGAGGTGTGTGGCCATTCTGCAACGGCTGTTTGCATGTGTCTGGGGCTCCCTCAACCCTCCACTGAAAGGTGCAGCCCTACCCTGGTGTGGCTGCTTTCTGGCTAGCTCCCAGGTGGGCCTTAGGTCCCCCTCTAAGACACGGGCAGTGGCGTTTTACCCGTTTGGTGAGCTGAGTGTCCATCATGAAGTTGTGAACGTGCTTCTCCGCTTTGGTGAGTTCCAGCTTCCGGGCCACCACGGCCACCACCAGGGCTGTGCAGCCGGCACCCTGTGGCAAGAGGACAGGGGAGAGAGCACATTATTAATGAAGCAGGGCTCATGCATAAGACTCCACGTGCCCCAGGCCCACTGAGGGTTTCGGGAGTGGGGTGGAGACCTGAGCTCTGGCTAGTTAAGGACAAGTCACAAAACCCAGCAGAACCCTGATCCCCACACCCACGAAGGTGTTGACCTCTGAGACATGAGCCTTCCTAGAGCTGCCCACTTCCTCATGGGGCAGGGTACTCGATGGGGCTGAGGCTTGGGGTCATATAAAACACTGGACAATCGCTTGGTCACCTGCCAAGCTAAGTAGGGAAGACAGAAAATCCAGCACCCATACCCAGCCCCACTGCCAGTCTAGAGCACGGGGGGCTAGGGAGGGCAGGAGGAAAGACAGCCAGCCATGCAGTCTGGATGGATCATCTGCTGGCGGTGGGCAGTTTTCCTGAAAATGATCTAATGAAGAGGCAAAGCATCTCCCCTCCCCCCGAGACTGCTTTCCAGGGCAACCCTGGTTGGATAGAATCTATGCGCTCAATGACTGCGCTTGCTCCTTTGCTGGGTCTTTTCACAGGAGTTCTAGCCGATGACTCAGCACAAGATATCAGTTCCTTCTTGCTTTCACCAGGAGGCTCCAGAATTCACCATCTTGCAGAGATTTTAAAGATGACAACAATATATCTGCCTCAACCCGGGATTTTAAAGGAATGCGCAGAAGGCGCTCAGTATTTTCCAGAGCAGTGTTCCTACTCTGCTCTGGAAGGTCTATTCCAGGGGAGCCCAGGGAGGGTGAATAAAAGAGGCAGGTTCCTGAAGACTCAATTTCTCTCTCCTAATCCTCTGGGCACATGCTTGACTGTCTGAGAAACGAGCAGAAATGGACTCCTCCCAATATTCTCCTGAAGGACTTTGAAGTCCTCTTTGCTGTGCATCTTGAGTTGGGGGACAGGGTGGGGGCTGCCGGGGATGGCAAGAGAGAACCGTTCCTGCCCTGCTTCTCCTGCAGGCAGCAGTGATAGCCCTGCCCTTGCCTGGTTCTTGGAAGAGAGCACATGCCTCTTGGGGACCATTGCCTCTCTCCTGCACGTGGGGCCCTGCACTGCCCTGACCTCTACTCATGAAAGAGGATGAGTTCAGGAAAGTCAGTAGTCTAATACTCTGGATGCCAAACAGTAATTATAGGTGCCACAGAGCTCAGTTTAGCAATTGAGGCCCCAGGATTCAAGGAATCCATCAAGAACTCTGGGACTCATGCAGTCTAACAGAATGTGTAGGAAGTCATAAGGACTTTTTTCAAAGGTACTATCATCTGTATCAGAGCAGAGAAGCATGCATATGACAGACCAGTCCCCTACTCTCTCCCTCATAATCACTCTATCTCCTTTGCCACAGATTGGCAAAGGCTAGCCAGTGTGAGGTTTTGGCAAAGCTGAAGTTGGCAATGTTTTTCCCTAGCTGTTTTAGAAGGGTTCTCATGAAAACAATCTCCTGTTTCTTGGTACATTTGGTCAGCGACCCATTTCTAGCACAACAAACTGAAAAGAACGGAGTCTGTGTGAACCTTCCTCTTTCTGACCTCATTTTCCTTTCTTGTTCAGGGACAGCCCTGTTTTCTTGGCATCTGTGACTTGCAGGAGACTCTGTGCCCAGTTTTCAAAGGATAGGTATGGGCAGTTGGACAGCCTGGTCTGTAGGTGTCATCAATTGAGCCAGGCCTCTAACAGCAAAAAATAGCTTAAAAAGCTCTTCTAGCAGGAAGATGTGTGATCCATTTCCCCTCAACCAGACCGAGTATATAATCCTACTCTTTTGTATGGAGTTCCAAAAGTACTTTGGGCTAAACGCCCAAAAAGCGGGATATATCATAGTGTTAAAAACAGAACATCAGATGTAGAGGGTTCTTCCCTGACTCCAGGCTCCCTCATCTCCCTGGGTCCAGGGAAACTCTACTTAAATCATCCCTGAGAGCTGGGGGCAGAATTAGCCTGAAGGAGTCTCCTTGCTTGTCATGCCACTTGGGGAATTTCATTAAAGCAATCAACCATCCACAATCCCAAAGTTTCAGGTGCTGGATGGATTGCTCCATGGTTCCTGCCATGGCTTACAACCGAGCCTGCTGAATGCAGAGGGGTTCTAAAGAGAGCTGCTGCTGCTGCTAAGTCGCTTCACTCGTGTCCGACTCTATGCGACCCCATAGACGGCAGCCCACCAGGCTCCCCCATCCCTGGGATTCGCTTTATTTTTCTTTTAGAAAAATCCATCATCTGGATGGGTTAGGGAAGCAGCCAATAATGAAACCTAATCTTGTTATTCCCATTAAGAGGCAACCTTGCAAAGATGGGGTCAGACACCAGCAACCTTCAGAAAGTGGTGTGCAAGGTGCTGAAATCCAGACTGGTCCTCTCCTGTGTGTGTGAGAAAGAAAGAGAGGGAGGGAGGAAGGGAGAGAGAGAAGGAAGAAGGAAGGAAGGAAGGGAAGAGGGAGGATGTAGAGAGAGAGAGAGTTGGAGCAGAGACTGAGATAGGCAACAAGTTGTGCTGCCTCCTCAACAGCATGGGACAGAGAGCAGAAGAGGAAAAGAAGAAGAGAAAATAGGAAAGAAAATAGAAAGGAATAGGGAAGAGGGATGGGCTCACGGGAATTGGGTGGAAGGCAGGAAGAACAAGGAGCCTAAGACTTGGGTCAGAAGTTAATGTCAACTTTGGCTCTTTAGAGGAAATGAAGGAAATAAAGACAGCAGGACCCCCTCTCAACTCCTGCTGTCTTTACTTTTAAGTGGTATAATGATTACTTCAGGCTTCCCTGATAGCTCACTCTAGTATTCTCAGGCTTCCCTTGTGGCTCAGCTCGTAAAGAATCCACCTGCAATGCGGGAGACCTGGGTTTGATCCCTGGGTTGGGAAGATCCCCTGGAGAAGGGAAAGGCTACCCACTCCAGTGTTCTGTCCTGGAGAATTCCATAGACTATATAGTCCACGGGGTTGCAAAGAGTCGGATACGACTGAGCGGCGACTTTCACTTTCCCTTCACTTCACTTCACTTTCAGTGATTACTTCTGCTTTTTGGGGGACAATGGGCCTTTTTACCTGGGTGAGTTTATCAGCCAGATAGGGCCATGTTAACAGTTTAAGAAGGCTCGTGCAATGTGGCGGGGATGTGGGTTATTTCAAGAGACAAAGTGCCAAGGCCTTGGCTGATTTGGGCATGTGAGCACTCCTGCTGTCCCAGCTGTCCTCATGCGGAACCTCAGAAATCGCTGGTGGGCAGAGGGGAATTCAAGGAGAGGACAGAGTGGGACTGAAGAGGGTTAGCAGCTGCTGGAGTGACTTCCACTGGATCAGACTGTGGAGCAAATCCATGACTCAGATTTTTGCCTTCAGAGGTGCCAAGTCCTGAATCCCAGTCGACACCAACTGGATTCCCTGGATCTTCTCTATCCAACACTATTTCCATGGGAGAGTGGTGGGAGCGGATAGGGTCCTCTAATGAGGTCGTACTTTCCAAGGTACATAGTGAGCAGGAGCGCAGGAGTGAACAGAGAAAGGAGTGGCTGGCCTGGGGTCAACATGCCTAACTCATCCATAGATTTGGACCCATATCAAAGACCCAGTCTCCTTCACACTGGTCCTCCTACTTCTTGTTTCCAAGAAACAGTTTCCAGCTGGAAAACCTTAGACTCTCGAAAAATAAGTATCCCAAGGGGAAGAGTATGAGGTGTTCTTAACTAAAGAAGCATAAAATAAAATAAAACATAAATGAAAGTGACAAATGGAGGAGGGAAGCCGGGAGGATTTACAGTTGGATTCTGTTTCTGCAACAGATTCCATGTAACAACTAAAATAACATCAATTGGTTTGAAACCAAGGTGTTTCAGGGAGAAGCTCATCTTCTAAAACTGACATTAAGCAGATGTCTTGCTGAGCCCTCTTCTTTACCTCCTCCCCAAATGACTCAATTTGTGCCACCTTTTACTTCATCATCCCTTTCCTTTTGCAGTTCAAAGAAGCCTCTTGCATGAAATCTTGGGGGAAAAGCTCAGTGTCCCCAGCACATATCCTGGAATCTTTTGTCTATTTGTCTCTAACTCCTGAAGGGTCCACAGAGTGGGTCCATCTCTGTTGTTCAGTCGCTCAGTCACGTCCAATGCTTTGCAACCCCATGAACTGCAGCATGCCAGGTTTCCGATCCTTCACCATCACTCAGAGATTGCTCAAACTCGCGTCCATTGAGTCGGTGATGCCATCCAATCATCTCATCCTCTGTCGTCCCCTTCTCCTCTTGCCTTCAATCTTTCCCTGCATCAGGGTCTTTCCTAACGAGTCCAGCTTTAGAAAATGTATATTGAAATGGGATTTCTACCAATCAGTCTTGTGGTCCCAAAAGTCTTCCAGATGACTGCAGAGCCAGAAAGCCTTCCGAGGCCCATTCTGGATACTAAATATTGTCAGCTTTCTCTCTGCCTTGTAACTGTCATCATAAAATTCTTTATGGAAAGATGCTGGACTTTGATATATCTGCTTTAGTGGGTGAAATCTCTCAAACACACCAGGCCTGTGCCAACAATGTCAAGTTGTTCAGACAATTATATACCCTGCTTAATGGTTGATAATTACACCGTTACTGGGATTGCCAAGAGAAAACAATGATTAAGACTATTTACAGCCTGCACACACAAATTCTTCCTTTCCCTTCCCACTAGGCCTTGCCTTGGCCTGCGTGGTGTCCATGGTAACCAAACAGGAAGCCCTACCTTTCTTAAAGGCACTTGCAATAATAATCAGGAGAGGTACAAAGTGTTGGGAGACTGGGGGATAGGAGGAACGGATTCTCAGCCATGTGAAACCCTGAAAAGAAGTGACTCAGCTAGAAAAGTCCCATTTGTAAGAAAAAAAAAAATGCCACCAGGTTCCTCACTGTGGCTGACCCCAGAGGGAAGCAGCTGATTTTAATTTGGGTAAAAACACAAGTGGAGGGAAGCTCCCTGTCCCTGTGTATAGATAGGTATCTATGCAGCAGGGTTGATGCAGAAAGAGAAGATGAAAGGCAGGTGCTGTATTTTTAATACAGGGGGTGGGTATCAGTTCCTCCTCACTCGTTTATTCTCTCCACTTTGATCACACCTTTCTCCTCAAGGAACACTTTCTTCCAAGCAGCTGCTGAAGCCCCTGGAGCAAAAGCAGGTGTGAAGACCACACCCAAGGAGAAGGAGGGAGGGGCCAGGGTCCGGCTGGCCCACCGCCCAGCTATGCCGGAGCAGAAGCCCAGAGATGCGGGAGTGAGGAAACCAGGGACATGATGGCTCCCAGGCTCTGGCTTCTTGGCCAGGGCATAGCGCCATGCTGAGAGGGAGAATGGCTAGTATTTAAAAATAACGGAGGCTCCCAGCAGGGCCGTTCACCTATCAGCTGCTGGGCTCCGTGCAAGCCAGACTGAGAGCTGGTTCTGAGGCACATAGCTGGCGCCCCAGAAGCGGCTCTGAGACAGGAAAGCTTTGGTCTTCGGGCGGCATTTCATTCTTTTCTGGAAGGAAGACTCATTCCCTGGTTTCCTGGTGACAGCTGGAGCTGTGCCAGGCAGACTCCTACCAATCAACGGGAGGTATTTGTTCTGAGCCCTTCCACTTACCCATGGTTTATCCCAAGCCCGGCGCTAAGCCACCTGTCATTAACTCCCGCCCAGGACCCACTAATGAGAGCCTGCCCTGGGTTTCAGTCAAAAAAGGAGAGGACGGTGTCCAGTCGTGACACGGCAGCACCGGAGCCCTCCTGCCCCGCGGCCCAGGCCTCTGACCCCACGGCCTCTGCTGCTCTGAGCAACTGGCTGCTGTCAGTCCCAGGAGGCCTCCATGCTAGTGAGGAGCTAAACCCCTGCCCACTGCGGGATGGAGTCATTTCCTTTCCAGAAGGAGGGTCTTTTGTTTCCTCCTGGAGAAATGGGGGTGATGGCTGAAATCTGAGGGAGCCCTGGAAGGCCTTTGATGACAGGGGTGCAGAGAGGACTCCTCGGGCTGGGCTGCCATGACCCACCAATGAGACCTAGGAATAAGCTTCGGGCCTCCGGTCTCCCCACTTCAATCTCCACCAACACCTCCCCACCCCGCTCCAACACACAGCCTTAGATTCCTGCATCTTCTCTGACCCTCAGTTTCCTCTTCTTAAAAGACGACCCTGCATGTTTACTCTATGCTCTGGGAAGGAGGTCAAAGGGCCCGGTTGTCTGTCCTGGTCAGAAGCAAGGAGAGAGGCAAGAAGCCCTCATCCCGACCGACCGGTGAAGGAGCAATGGGGGTAGGGACGCTGAGGACTTGCCAGCCCTGAAGGCGGGTGCAGCTCCCCGTTGCTGACAGAGCGCGTTAACATAAGCACTGCAGTCTGCCCTCATCAGCAGCCAGGGAGGAGGGCGGAGCAGGCCTCCCGTCTGCACTTCCTACTGGAGAATGCTGAGGTCCAGCAGGCTAAGTGCCCTGCCTGGGTCCACACTGAGGTCCAGCTATGGGCATTCAGACTCTGGTCTGAAACTCCCTACCCACTGCCCTCCCATACTTCACACTGTGCGGCTGTGTGATGGGCACGAGTGTGTGTCAGCCTGGGGATGGCAGGGTGATGGGGCAGGAAAAATACACCTTGGAAGGAGGCAGCACAGCTGCTGGGCACCTGGGGAGGGATGGGGGTGCTGTCACAGGCTAGCCGGCTACCAGCACGGGGAGGGAACCAGCACTCGGAGCTCAGCACCTCAACACTGGGACGCAGAAGCCAAGAGTTGGCCCAGCATGTCATCCAACCGGGACCAAGCCAGTGGCCAGCCCAGCTAGGACCCAGGTCTCTCGGGGTCAGCTCAGAGCACTAGCCCCTGTGAGTTCAGCTACACTTTATCAGATGTGGTGCCAAGGTCTGTGGGGCCCAGGGCACTGGAGAGAGGACAATTAACTGCAGGCCCTGATGGGAGTGGAGGGTCAGACCCATGGCCAGCTTCACCCAGCCCACTCCTAGGGGTCTGTGAGGAGGCCGTGAACTGTTTGGGAACCAGGACCTCTTCCTATCTCAGACAAGGAAATGAAAAAGCGAGAAGCTGTACAGATGTCACATCTGTCTTCCTACGTGCACAGACACACACGCTGGCCCGTTAACTAGCAGCTGGCCCCGCGCCCAGACGAGGAAGGCCCCCTGCACCTGCCGTAAGGGGATGGCTCCTAGCGGCATCCTACGGGTGGGGAAGGGTAGTGGGCGGCAGATACTCACCATGATGCCCGTGGCAGACAGACACCTTTCCCGCAGTAAGTGTGGGGCACCATGTCCCCATAACCAATGGAAAGGAATGTGATAGAGATGAGCCACATGGCACCCAGAAAGTTACTAGTTACGTCCTGCTGGTCATGGTACCTGCCGGGGAAGGGGTGGGGGAAGACAGGAGTTAGTCAGCGCAACTGCCATTCCTGGGTTCCGGGCACACCTGGACAAAGAAGGACATTTTGCTGAGGCAGAGAGAGCAGCGATAGCAGCACACAGATCTCTCCAGGAGACGGATGCTGCTGAGGCTCTGCCCACCCAGGTCCTGCCTGCAGCTCTCTGTCCATCCCCCCCAACCCCCCACCACGAGCTTGGTCCCGGCGGTAAAATGTTTTGTCATGATTTGCACCATATTGCAGACGTCCTTTTTGGTAAAATAGCTTTGGATGAAATCATGCAGTAATAAAATTTAGATTTTCCCTTCCAAGCTGACAGTCTAAATGTATGTGGATGTGATTAATCTGAAATCACAAGCTCCTGAACAGGGAAAATGTCAAAAAAAATCACCAAACGCATTTAGCAATTTCCCGTAAGAAGGTTGATGGAGCCCAAAGACTGGCACCTCCCTGGTGTCTGGAGGGAGGCTGCGGCAGCTGGGGTTCTTTCAGACCTGTTTCCAGGGAAGTTTCCAGAGTCTTTGTAGAGGCATGGCCTCTTCTGAGCTGGAGGGAGGCTTGTGGCTATCCTGCCCTGGGAGGAACTAGCTGGAAACGTATCCCAACCATTCCCTCTGCCCAATACCCATTCCACCCCATCCCTCACCTCCCTCCCTTCATCCCCAAACACCAAGGCTCGCTGTGTGCCAGACTTTGTGTCAAGTACTGAAATAGAAAGATGAACAGGATACAAGCTCTGCTCTTAGGCTTCTCAGCCCAGGGGAAGGGCCCATTTTAAGCATGTAGACATTTGAGGAAGAGTAAGGACGAGGCACCTGGAGGGCAAGAGGGAAAGGACAATGATCTTGACCCTGATGTAGGAGGGTAGGTCGAGGCTGGAGTTTTCCAGGCAGACCAGGGGAAGGGTGTTCTGGGCAGAGGGAATAGTACCTTTGTGAAAAGCTAGGGCCCAACATGAGTGCAGCAGGTGGGCCTGGCTGCACCTGGGGTGGCAGGGCAGATGAATGAAGGTGGGTGTTTTTCTCAAAATGTTCTCTAATAGGATAAGCCTGAATGACACGGACATCACTCCTGGGTAAACTCTTAGCATCAGCCTCTTGGAGGCCCCTGGATGGGAAAAGTGAGATATGGCCAGGGTGACCAAACCACCCTGGTTGGATAGAGCAGAAAGCCATCTAGGAGCCTTAATCCATAGAACCGAGTTACCAACAAGGCTTACATGACATGCTTGGGACAGGGCTGAGTACAGGAGACCCTCAGAAAGTATTCGCTGCTACTGTCAGCGCTCTCCACGTCCCCCAC
The DNA here is from genome assembly GCA_006408695.1 of Aepyceros melampus. Taxonomy (NCBI): domain Eukaryota; kingdom Metazoa; phylum Chordata; class Mammalia; order Artiodactyla; family Bovidae; genus Aepyceros; species Aepyceros melampus. The sequence continues at coordinate 68,057 of SJXQ01000606.1, forward strand.
AGGGCCTGGAGCCCAGTGGGCAACTGGCAAATGTTCTTCTTTCCCTTACCCCCACCCCAAGTCAGGTGTGCTGGAAAGGCTGCAGATACAGATGTATCTGGAGAGGAGCCTAAAGGTCGGGAGAAGTCTGACGGTGAGAAAGGAGGTGAAGGGCGTGTGAGTGGTGAAAGCCAAGGGCACAGTAATATGGATTTCATTTATTGACTCAAGGGGCTTCCCAGGTGGCTCTAGTGGTAAAGAACCCGCCTCCCAGTGCAGGAGACGGAGGAGATGCAGGTTCGATCCCTGGGTCGGGAAGATCTTCTGGAGGAAGCCAGGCAACCCACTTCAGTATCCTTGCCTAGAAAATTCTGTGGACAGAGGAACTTGGCAGGCTACGGTACATGAGGTTGCAAAGAGTTGGTTGAAGCTACTTAGTACATTTATTGACTCACACTATATTAGTGGGAGCCACACAGTACAACCTACCCTGTGGCTAGTACTTTGTATACAAACACTCTAATTCTCACAAATTGTCATGTATTTTTACAGGTAAGCAACTGGAAGCACACAGACATTGAGTGACTTGCCGCAAAACACACAGGACATAACAAAATAAAGCCCATGCTCTTTTCACTCTTCCCTCAGCACCAGAGAGGTGGAAACGACTGCTGTGTGCGTGAGGGAATGATAAGGAAGTTTTAGCAACAGGAGGACACCTGGGCTCCAGTAGCAGGTGATGAGTTGCCGTGGAGACAAAGGGTCTGATTTGGGAAGGCCTTGAATTCCAGGGCTTGGATTTGGTCTTAGAGGCCTTGGAAATGATTCCAGGTCCTTGAGGAGCTGAATGATAAGATGACATGGCCCACTGGGGTGAGCGGTCTGTGGGTGGCAAACAGAATGTTTAAAAAGATGCAGCCCTGGGGTGGTGTAGCCAGGTGGGGAGCAAATGGCAAAGCCAGGATGGAGGTGCAAGCGGCAGCCTTCTTCGCACATCTGAGCTTGGCCCGAGCAGACCCCGGTGAGCACATGTTTAGGGGGCTTTTCAGCCCCAGCTTGGGGCCTCCACCAGCAGTCAGAGAAGGGTGATTTTAGCCTTTCATAGCTGTGCATACGAGAGCATTCCCGGAACTCCAGGGGGACACCCGAAGAGCAGACATCCCCTCCCAAAGCTCAGCTGAGAAGATGCTTCCCCTCCCCTCCCCTCCCTGCTCTGCTGGCTCCCCAGTGACACTCTGTTGCTACCCTAAGGGCACCCTGGCTGCCTACTCCGCCCAGCTGGCCTCATCTCCCCAGGGCTGGGCCTGTGTCTGCTCACCTGGCTATACTGGAGTGGCATAGGCTGATGATGTCCAAATCTGATCCCCAAGATGGAGTGTGGCCTGCCCCAATGCTCCAGCCCCATCCTCGGTCTGATGTGGCCTTGGACGGGCAGCCACTCTTCCCTTCCCATTCTCCAGAGCCCTGGGGCTCTGCCAGGCCCTCGGGCTGATTAATCCCCTCCACTCACAGCCTGCTGCTCTTTGGCTGAGAAGAATGGTGGCAACCCTGGCTCTCAGGACCTGTGCTGAGGTGTTGGTGGGGACTCCTCCCTTCCAGGGGTGCACTTTGGAGACTGCGAAGTGGCAAGACTCGTGACAGATTGAATGTAGGGGCACAGGAGGGTGAAGACTTAGAGATGGCTCCATGCCACAAGCCAGCAACATGTAAACACATGTTGCAGAGTCAGGGTCTTCAGTTCATAAGACATTCCCTGGAAGGGGTCAGGTCTGAGGACAGTGACATCAAGGCAGTGCCTAGACAGGAGGTGAGCCTGTGGTCTTGAGCTTAGCTCGCCTGGCTTCAAGCCCCAGCTCTACCTTAAGTAGCTCAAAGGCTGTGGGCAAATGACTTAACCTCTCTGTGACCTAGTTTCTTTATCTACTGATGGGAGGATTAAGGAAAATAATCCACCAGCAATATTAGCACAGTGCCCAGCCCAGAGTAAGTACACACTAAATGTCAGCAATTACTGTTACTGCTGAGAGTGGTAAGTGTTATCAGTCTGAGAAAAAAATGTACAGAAAAATACAGTGGCAGAAATTTATAAGTGCAGTGGATGGAGGGTCCCAGTAAGGGAGAAAAGTAGATGAAGGGAGGGATGAAGATGAAGGAAAGGATGAAGATGAAGGGAAGGATGAAGATGTCTTGGTATTTGGGCTGGAGAACTATCTGATGCAGGGATGAAAGAAATCTCAGTTCCAGGACAAAGAATGGATATGGGACACTTGGTATCTGAGAATGATTCTAGCAGCTACATGCAAGCCTGATTAAAGAAGGCAGGCCCCAGACAAGGAGTTTGCAGGTGCCCAGGGAGAGGCAATGGAGAAACTTGAATGCCAAACCATGGGGTTTGGACTTAATTTGCAGCCTGTCCTTTGTGGATTTAATTGGCTGATTGACTTATTGGCTGTGCATGTAGGTTTCCAAAGGCAGCCTTTCCTTGCTTAAACTAGTGTTCCCAAACTGCTTGGCTGCCCTCAGGACCTTGGCCCATCCTATTCATATGTGGGTGGACTCTGAGGTAAAGAGATTAGGCTTCAGAGTGGAATTAAATAACAGCAACCAATCATCTGTCTCTTTAAAGTTGAGGTTTGATCTCCTGCTTTATTTTTCTTAAATTCTCTTTATGATCTTGTGGGTTTCTTTTTCATTCACCATTTAAAATCCTCTGGTGTTAACTATGCATGCTGAGAAGGGGAAAAGGGGATCTTGAGGATGTTATTCACTCATTCTTTGTCCAACTTTGAAGATCTCCCTCCTGACAGGGGCTATAGAAGATAAGAGATGAACCGGACATGCATCCTACTTTCCTGTGGCTTGGAGCATTGTCATGGAGATAAAACACACAGGCAACTCACCAAGCAGGAAGTGATGAGTGAGAGAGCCGGGCGGCTGATTCAGGACTGTGGGAGTGGAGAGGAGGGAGAAATTGTTTCCAAGTCTATTCACAATTTTAGAGTGGTTTACACTTGTCACAAATTCACGTACTAATCTCATGATATTTTTTGCGATAGAGAATTTTTTTGATAAAAGTCCCAAGTGTTTCCTTAAGAGCTGAAGAGGAAAAGCTGTGGGCATGTTTTTAGGGTTAGTATAGTTATTAATTTATCATTAGAGTGTGGAATATGGTTTTTTTGCAAAATAATATTTTCAAATAAATGATAGATATGGAAGATTGTGTGACTGGGTAAAAACGGTAGATGCTATTTTTGCTTCCTCCTCATATCCCTCTAGGCTTCCCTCAGCTGGTAAAGAATGTGCCTGCAATGCAGAAGACCTCAGTTCGATTCCTGGGTTGGGAAGGTCCCCTGGAGGAGGGATAGGCTACCCACTCCAGTATTCTTGGGCTTCACCAGTGGTTCCGATGGTAAAGAATCTGCCTGCATTGCTGGAGACCTGGGTTCGATCCTTGGGTTGGGAAGATCCCTTGGAGGAGGGCATGGGAACCCACTCCAGTATTCTTGCCTGGAGAATCCCATGGACAGAGGAGCCTGGTGGGCTATGGTCCGTGGGGTTGCAGAGTCAGACATGACTGAGTGACTAAGCACAGCACAGCTTATCCCTCTACAACTCTCAGTTTTAGTTCCCTGCTTTTAAAAATAAGTGGACAACCAGGAATCCCCAGACATCTGAGGAAGTCTCAAATATTAAACACACAGACCAAATCAGTCAATTAAACAAACAAAGAAAAAGGACTCTGGATCACAGACAATTAACAGAGAAGAACTCTTGAAACAAATTCTGTAATTAATATCTTAAGAGAGATAAATGAGATATTGAACCCATGAGACAAGGATGGCATATACCAAGAAAGTCCTCCCACAGGGCTGGAAGATAAATAGAGGGAGTCTCTCAAAAGGCAGAAAAAGAGAAAGAGAGGAAAATAGAAAATTAGTGAATCAGTCTACCAATTCAAACACTAAGTTTCAGAAACAGAGAACTGGCAAAAATAAAAAAAAAGGAGGAGGTAAAAGAAGGAAAAGAGGGCAAGAAGTAATCATTAAAGATATCATTAAAAGATTTCCCAGAGCTGAAGGACACATGTTTCTAGATCAAGGGCCCACTGTTCCCAGCATAGTGGATGGAAATAGACTCACAGCAAGACACATTATGTGAAATTTCAGGACACCAGGGGGAAGAGGAAAGATGCTATGGAGCTTCCAGAGAAAGAGAGGTCAAACAAAGAATCAGATGTCAGAGTGACTTTGGACTTTTTCACAGAAACACTGGAAGCTAGAAGGCCATGGAATAAAGTTTTCAAAATTCTGAAGAAAAATGATCTCTAAACCAGCCAAGGCTTTCAAAGATTTGCGTCCTCAGTCCCCTTTCTTCTGAAGCTACAGGAGGGCAAGCATCACCCAAACAAAGGAGTAAACCCAGGAGGAAGCCCTGAGATGGAGAAAACTGGGGATCCGCAGAGGAGACAGGCCCAGGGTGATGGTACCTGGAGGTCCTTGGGTGACGGTCATGCACTAGGAATGAAGAACAACCTGTCCAGACAGGAACAGGTCAGACGACTCTGGGAGGTATTTCTCCAAGAAGACCAAATTGATAGAAAACCTGCAGGGCCCAAACATACTGAGAAGAAATGTAAACAACCACCAGAGTCTCAAGTGAACCTAGTGATAAATACACAGCAAACTAAGTAAATGAACAAAATGATAATTCACCAGGAAAAACAAAAAAAAATCTGCAGGAAAGGAAAAACTGTCCTTTACTACAAGGCTTAGCTTTCAATAGAGTCAAGTTAGCGTTGGCTGAGTACTGTAAATACTGATTACTGATCTAACCAACACAGTGATATAATGATGAAAGGAGGATGGGGTGGGATACAGGAAGAGTTGGAGGGAAGGAAAGGGAGCTAAATTCTTATCTTCCACTGTGGGAAAGGGACAGATGATGCTGAAACCGGAGCACCGAAAAACAGCAATATGAGCATGTCATGAAGAAACATGGAGGTAAATTTTACAATTAATTAGCAAAAGGAGGTAAATGTAGCTACTCCTGGAGAAGTATAAATGGGAAAAACTGGTGGAAGATAGCAAATACCACAGAACAACTGAGTCTAAGTGTATGCGGCTGTAACTCCCATAATATCAACATGAAACTAAACCTAAGGGGAAAGAAAACCCCATAAATATACATAACATAAAATTGTTATGAAGCCTGAAAATAAAATAAGCATCCTTGAACTCACTGTCCTATTGCTCCTGCTTGTGTGTTCTTACCTTCAGCCTCCCAAATCTCCCCAAAGATCACCAACATCCTGAACTTCATGTTCATCATGTTCTTGTTTTTCTTCACAGTGGTTTTCCTTTAATTTTTTTAAAATTTAATGGTAGTAGATTTACAATGTTGTGTTCATTTCAGGTGTACAGCAAAGTGGTTCAGTCATATATATATATTCATAATAGGTATGTTCTTTTTCAGTTACTTTCCTCTTATAGGTTACTATAAAATATTTAGTATAGTTCCATGTGCTATACAGTAGGTCCTTGTTTGTTATCTATTTTATATACAGAAGTGTGTATATGTTAATCCCAAACTCCTCACAGTGCTTCTACTTAGGTATGTATACCTACCTAAACAATATATACTTTAGTTTCACTTATTTCTGAATTTCATAAAATGAAATCATACTGTAAGAGTGGGATAGGCAACCTCTAAAATGACCCCCAGTTTCCTTCTCCTGGGGTATTCACACACTTTTGTAATCCCTTCTTTTAAGTGTGAGCTGGACCTAGTAACTTGCATCTAAGGAACAGAACATGGCAGAATATGGCTGTCACGTCTAAGGTTTGGTTATGAAAAGACTGTGTGGCTTCTGTCTCGGAGATCTCTACCTTGATCTCTTTTGAATACTCCCCCCTGGGAGAAGCCACACATGTGGTGGGGGACCTCAGCCTGCCCACAACCACATGAGTGAGGCTGGAAACAGAAACCCCTTAAGCCAAGCCCAAGCCTTGAGGTGAGACAGGCGTTAACCATAATCTCATGAGAGATCTTGAGCCAGAGGTGCCCATTTAAGACGTCCCTGAATCCCTGACGCATAGCAGCTATGAGAATGCAAATGTTTGCTGTGTTAAGCTGGCACGTTACAGGGCAATTTGTTACACAGTAGTAGATAACAAATGGGGCTTCCAGGTGGCACTAATGATAAAGAACGCACCTGCCAATGCAGGAGACGTAAGAGATGCAAGTTCAATCCCGGGACCGGGAAAATCCCCTGGAGGAGGGCATGGCAACCCACTCCAGTATTCTTGCCTAAAGAATCCCATGGACAGAGGAGCCTGGCCGGCAACCATCCATAGAGTCGCAAAGAGTCAGACATGACTGAAGCAATTTCATGCACGCAGTTAACTAACACAATGAACTTTTCTCTGAATTGCTTTTTCCTAGTCAACATATGTGTGGATATTTGTGACTGTATTCTCACTACTGTACTGCATTTCATCATATTACTACACCATCACTTATTCATTCACCTATCGACGGCCTCGTGGGTGGTTTCCAGGTTTTTCCACTAATGAGCAATACTGCTACAAACATTCTTTATTTTGTTTGTTTGTTTTGCTTTACAATACTGTATTTGTTTTGCTATACATTGACATGAATCAGCCACGAGTATACATGAACTCCCAATCCCGACCCCCACCTCCCCCCTCCCGCCCCACACCCTCTCTCTGGATTATCCCCGTGCATCAGTCCCAAGCATCCTGCATCCTGCATCAAACCTGGACTGGCGATTCGTTTCACTTATGATATCACACATGTTACACTGCCACTCTGCCAACCCATCCCACCCTCTCCCTCTCCCACAGAGTCCAAAAGGCCGTTCTATACAACTGTGTCTCTTTTGCTGTCTTGCGTACAGGTTTATCATTACCATCATTCTAAATTCCATATATATGTGTAAGTATACTGTATTGGTGTTTTTCTTTCTGGCTTACTTCACTCTGTATAATCGGCTCCAGCTTCATCCACCTCATTAGAACTGATTCAAATGTATTCTTTTTAATGGCTGAGTAATACTCCATTGTGTATATGTACCACAGCTTTCTTATCCATTCATCTGTGATGGACATCTAGGTTGCTTCCATGTCCTGGCTATTACAAACAGTGCTGCGATGAACATTGGGGTACACGTGTCTCTTTCAATTCTGGTTTCCTTGGTGTGTATGCCCAGCAGTGGGATCGCTGGGTCATAAGGCAGTTCTATTTGCAATTTTTTAAGGAATCTCCACACTGTTCTCCATAGTGGCTGTACTAATTTGCATTCCCACCAACAGTGTAAGAGGGTTCCCTTTTCTCCACACCTTCTCCAGCATTTATTGCTTGTAGATTTTTGGATCGCAGCCATTCTGACTGGTGTGAAATGGTACCTCATTGTGGTCTTGATTTGCATTTCTTTGATAATGAGTGATGTTGAGCATCTTTTCATGTGTTAATACTGCTACAAACATTCTTAATCACAGCTCCTGGTTGTTTAAGAGTTTCTCTGGGACACTTATTTAAGAATGGATTTACTGGTTTGTACACATTTAATGTCATTTGAAAATGTCATGTTATTTTCCAAAACATAGTAAAAATTAGGTTTCTACCAGTACTGGATACATGTTCCTGTAAGTCCATGTCTTTATCAACACATCATCATCTGACTTTAATTTTGCCAAATGAATGGGTAAATTGCTTTTGTTTTACATTTTCCTGATGAAATCTGAAGGTCAATGTATATGTTTTTTGGTCACTCATATTTCCTCTTCTGTAAAGTACTATTCATGACTTTTTTTCATTTTTCTATTGGTTTATATGTCTTTTTTTCTAATTCATTATAAGAGTTCTTTATATATTTTAGATAAAAACTTTGTCAGTTTATATGTTGCAAATATGTTCTCCCAGTTTGTGCCAGGTCTTTTTACTTTCTTTATAGTATTTTTTTTTCTTTATAGTATTTTTGATGAACAGAAGTTTTACATTTTACTGTAGCTGAATTTGTCATCATTTTAATTTATAATTAGTGACTTGCATAATTTGTTAAAGAAATCCTTTCCTATCTGCAGTTTTAAGACTTTCTTTTAAATGTTTCGAAATGTTGCCTTTCATATTTGTCTTCAGCTAGAATTGATTTTATGTATGGTGTGAGATAGGGATACAACTTCATTTTTTTTATATGCTGCTGCTGCTAAGTTGCTTCAGTCGTGTCCGACTATCCCAAATCCACTTAATGAGCAGTTCATCCTCTCTCCACTGAGAATGCTACCTCTGTCATATAGATTATATGTGAAAGTAAAGCTATTTCTGGGTCCTCTACCCTGTTCCATTGGCCTTTTCGTCCAACCTGGAGTTACCTCTTTGTAGCCTTTTCTAGATACCTTCTCAGAGCCTAACACATAAAAGGTGCTTAGTAAATATTTGTGGAATGAATATGGCCTGCTTCTTGCTTTTCCTGTCCCCTTGTGAGAGTTAAGTTGCTTTAGTAATTCAGTGACGCACGTTAAAGTGACTTCAGCTGTTCTCTCTGGCAGAAAAACTTTTGTGAAAGTGGCTGCCAAATTCCCTGGGCTTGGAGTTGGTTCTCACTATTCACAAGAACTCAGCTTCTTGACAGTAGCTGTGACCTCGCTCTTTTCACATGCATCTTAGTGATTTGATGGCTCTAGTCATTTATCCTGGATCTGATTTGTTTGTGGAAGTTTTCAGGAATCAAATCAAATCTTGAAGACAAGATTCTTTGTCTTCATCTTCTAGTATTCCTCAGCTTTCTACAGTTAGACCCTAGCTCCAAGCCCCTGTGCTTATTCATTTCTCCAGTGGGAAAACCATGTACCTGACTCAACCCTTTGGTGGCCTTGGAGCCTGTTGGCACTTCCCTCCTCAGAACAGTCCTCTTGGCATCTTCAGGGACTTGTTCTGCTCTCCTCCTGTTCTGACCATCCTTCTTGGCTTCTTCAATGCTGCTGCACTCCAAGCTCGCTTCGTATCTTTCCTGCTTCTGTATTGCCTGCCACGTCTTCACTGATCCCTTCTAAGTGACCTTTAAAGCAGCAGCTCAAAACCCATCCAAGTCAATGTGGGCCTCTGTCTGCAACCCCACACCACCTGGCTTCTGCACTCTCCATTTGCTGCCCGCACGCTGCCTCGGGTGTGGACCATTGTTAGGTGTCACAGTGAACTACCTATGTTTGAGTCTGGATTTTACTCTGTAGTATCTGCATGACCTTGTCCTCAGTTTTCTTATCTATAAAAGGGGATAAAAGATACTTGCTCTCTGGAAGAATAGCTACAACAAACCTAGACAGTGTATTAAAAAGCAAAGACATCACTTTGCCAACAAAGGTCCATATAGTCAAAGCTATGGTGTTTCCATCAGTCATGTATGGATGTGAGAGCTGGACCATAAAGAAGGCTGAAAGTGAAAGTGAAAAGTCGCTCAGTCATATCTGACTCTTTGCGACCCCATGGTCTCTACAGTCCATGAAATTCTCCAGGCCAGAATACTGGAGTGGGTAGCCTTTCTGGGGGATCTTCCCAACTCAGGGATCAAACCCAGGTCTCCTGCATTGCAGGTGGATTCTTTACCAGCTGACCCACAAGGGAAGCCCAAGAATACTGGAGTGGGTAGCCTATCCCTTCTCCAGTGGATTTTCCCAACCCAGGGACCAAACTGGGGTCCCCTGCATTGCAGGTGGAATCTTTAACAACTGAGCTATTGGGAGGTTGAGCACAGAATTGACACTTTCAGACTGTGGTGTTGGAGAGGACTCTTGAGAGTCCCTTGGACAGGAAGGAGATCAAACCAGTCCATCCTAAAGGAAATCAACCCTGATAATCATTGGAGGGACTGATGCTGAAGCTCCAATACTTTGGCCACCTGATGCAAAGAACTGATTCATTGGGAAAGACCCTGATACTGGGAAAGACTGAAGGCAAAAGGAGAAAGGGGTGACAGAGGATGAGATGGTTGGATGGCATCACTGATTCAATGGAAATGAGTTTGAGCAAACTCAGGGAGATAATGATGGACAGAAAGCCTGGCATGCTGTAATTCATGGGGTGGCAAAGAGTCAGACATGACTTAGCAACTGAACAACAATAACAATACTTGTACCAGCTGGCACAGAGTTACTTTAGGGTTAAATGAGCTGATATTTCTAAACCATTAGAATAGTGCCCAGCACAAAGCTGCACTAAAAATGTTGGCTATTATTGTGCCCTCTTGTGTGATAAGTCTGGCCTTTTCATAGCTGAAAGAATGTAGCATCTGGAGCTGAAGGACTACCTTTCATGTCCTAATGGCTTTGCGACCTTGAACAAATTACTGTCTCAGAATCTGTTTCTTCTTTAGGGAGTCAGGGTGTAATAATGTCTGCCCTGACTATCTCACACGATTGTGGCGAGGAGTAATGTAGAAGGGCTTTGTCCGCTGGAACATATGATACACATAAAGGTACGTGACTGCTTCTTAGAGAGCCTCCCACCTGGAGCATCTCCCACCTGGAGCTTTGTGCTAGTGACAAGGGCAGCCACCAGGGGACATGGAGGAGAAGAGGCAGCAGACGCTGCCCCATAGGAAAAGTCATTCGTTCCTCCCAGGTTCTCCTGTCACTCATCCTTGTCCCACTGCTGGGGGTTGACCACAGCCCTTCTGCATGGTGATGTGTAGTGTCAATCCCTTATCACTATCCAATCCTATCTGCCCCATCTTCAATATATGTCCAGAGTATGGGCAGCCCCGCCAGCTTTGTTGCCACTATCTGGCCCAGGCCTACCTCCTCGCCTGGACCACTGCAGTAGTCACCTAACTGATTTCCCTGCTTCTGCCTATATCACCCCCACTCACCACCCACTAACAGCAACTAGAGGGGTGCTTGCAAAACAGTATGACCGACCATGTCACCTGTATCCCTCAGAGCAACAGCCAAAGTCTGCACGTGTCTCCAGAACCCTCCCCTGCTCTGACCCCATATCCTAGGAGCTGCCCCCTCACCCACTCTGTTCCTGCTGTCTGCTGTCTGCACAGCTCCTTCTGTAGCCCAGCTTTACTCCATCTCAGAGTTTGGATCCCTGCCATTCCTTGTACCTGGAAGGCTCTCACCTCAATTAATTGCAGGCTTTTGCTCAAAGTCAACTTCTCAGGAAGGTGCTCCCTGCCTAATCTATTTAACTACTGCGGCCCCAACCCCACCACACCCCACCTTCTGCATCACTTTTTTCCACGTGAGTATCACCCCCTGACATAATACACATTTGGCTTAGTTTTGTGTGAATTGACTGTCAATGCCTGTTAGAATACCAGCTTCAGGGATATCCCTTATGGTCCAGTGGCTAAAACGCTGTGTTCCCAATGCAGGAGGCCAGGGTTCAATCCTTGGTTAAGGGAACTAGATTCCACATGCTGCAACTAAGACCTGGCATATCCAGATAAATTAAAAAATATATATATATATATATATATAAAACATATATATATGTTATTGTTATTTTATATATATATATATTTTTAAGAAAAAAAAAAGAATACAAGCTTCATGAAGAAAAAGACTTTCTCTACTTTGTCAACTACAAAGTAGACAAAGAAATATTTGCTGAATGAATGAATTAGTGATCCTATTTTGTTTTAATTACAAGCCAGCAGGACAAGGTCAGTGGGGTAGGAGCTGTTACTCCAATTTTATAATAAAACAATGAGAAGATCAGGAGACTAGGCAACCTCCCTAACTTCTCACAGCAAGTGAGTAAATAAGCTGGGCCAGAACCTACCTGTTTTCTGATTCGAGAAACGGTGGCCGCCGTGAGCAGGGCATGGGGAGGGGCGTGGCGGCAGTGTCTGTGGATGCCAGCCTGTCCTAGCTCGCTGGAGCCCCTGCTTAGTCCCCACCAGCAGGACAGTTTGCCAGGGGACTGGCGAGTAAGTACCGGATTGGATCAGGGGGCTTGAGAAGTTCCACCTAACAGGAGACATTTTCATGGAGTCCCGGGTTTTACTCCCATCCCCACCTCCGCCTTTATGTTGGTTGCCAGTATAATCAATCCCTAATTACCAAGTGCCCTCAGCATGCAAGGGCATTTGATTCCAATCTTGGGGAGAAAACTGCCATTTTTAAGCATCTTATGAGCCTTTGTTTAGCAGGATTTGAGAAATGCTTGAGGTACATGAAAGAGTGTCATGAAATTCAGAGTCAGCTGCACAATAAATGGCTTATTATGGTGACTTTAGGGTTACTCCATTATTCTAGCTACAGGTGAATTCACATCAAGACCAAACCAAAAACAAAGTTTTTTCTTTTCTTAAAAACAATTTCCCTTCTAAACATCCTATAACATGAAATAAATGGCCCTGGAGGCCCAGGGCTAAGCATCAGCCTCCTGGACCACGTGTCTGATGACAAAAGCATCCATGAAGTCACTCGCTCATCTGTCTCATTGCTATGGTCAATGCCCTATTTTTTTTTAAGAGTTGGCTTTGAATTTAGGAAAGTAAGGATGTTTCCCTCCACCAGGTAATTCAAGGCGACAGCCCTGAATCTTTCCAAGGCAAATCTAAATCCAGTCTTTTATTTCCAGCCCCAAGAACTCACAGCATGGGTGCAAAGCCTCTGGTTATTTTTAAAGGGGAAGAAAATCACCACCACCAAAACAGACAACTCCAACAAACAAGTTGCGGTATGTCACCAAACAGAGGTGGCTCGTGGCTTTTCTGTGAACATAGCGGGCATGGCTTTCTCTCTCAGAGGTGGTGGCCTGCACGTCTCTCTGGTAGCTTTCTTCAGAGACTTCGCCAAATTGGAAGACTCGGGACATCTGGCTGATGTCATACATTTGGGTGCAGCCTCTCTATGGGGAAGTCTGAACAAGAACATCAGCTCAGCTTTTCTTGGGGTGTGTTTGTCTTCCCTGGGGTCTCTCCCTCCCTGTGTTTGGCTGAGAAGTTTTGTTCAACTTCCTCACTTTGCAAATGGTTGCAGCATTTGAGGGAGGCCAGCTGCCATTCCTTCCATAGTCCATTTTCTCTGCAAAGGGGAGTACTGTCAACCTCTTTGAATGGTTATTAAATTAAAAACCAGATGGTTCATCTGGCAAAGCCTTCTGAGTCAGTTTCTCTATTTGCAATGTTTTCTTTCTTCTTATTAAAAAATATTTCCATGTTTCCTGATTTGGAAATGTTTAATAAAATGCATGAAAATGGAGAAAAACAATATGTTTGGAAGAAGCACTGTTCCCATGGGAAGCGCGTCTTCCACGCTCTTTGGAGGTGGCGTGGTGGAGACGGGATGAGAGTTCAGACCCCAGCCCTGCCATCTGTTCTCTGTGTGACCTGGGTAAGGAGCTCATCTCTCCACGCCTTGGGCTTTCCTTCCATAAAACAAAACGTAAAACATCTCCCATGGGATCATGCTGATGGTTAGGTGTGATAACAAATATAAGACCCCAAGCAGCAGCTGGCAGGCACTGGGGCTCACCAAGAGAGTTCATTCGGTCAACAACTGTCGGTGAGCCCTTAGTATGTCGGCACCGACTTCAGGGAACTTACAGTCCAGTGAAGGAGGCTGACACCCAGCAACACAAAAGCTAGAAAACGGTGACTTAGAATTGAGACACATGCTGACAGGCAGCATGGGGTGCGCTAAGCAGGGACACCCTCTGAGGTCACAGCCTTTACACAGAGCCCCCCAGGATGAGCAGGGGTGAGGCTGGAGTGCAGGGCGGGAGGGGGCTGCGCCAGGTGAGGAGCCGGGAGGACATGGAGGGAGAGGCAGGGCGGGTAAAGGGCGCTGTCTCCAAGCACCAGCGCTGGGCCTGACGAGCAGAGCAGCATGAACAGGCTGGCTCCATCGGCCTCACCGTCACCAGCTGCCTGGGTCCCTGTCTCCCTTCTTCCCCCTTCTCTGTCTTCCTCTCCATTGCCTATTTGTCTGTCTTCTCTCTCACCTGCTTTCTCCCCTCCCTCCTTTGAAACACCCCCCTCACATCCCTCTGTCTCTCCCGCTCCGCTCCTCTCCCTGGCTCAATCTCTTCCTCACCCTCTCCTGTGAGGAGAGCCTCCCCACAAAGGGAGGGGGGCTTCTGCCTCCAACGAGCTGACAGTCCCTGTGGGGCCACCAGTCTTTCTTCTCCTCAGCTCGGTTTTGCTTATCCAGCAAACTTATATCCTGTACCTACTGGGTGGTCAGATACCAATATCAGGAGATGAAACAGCTCGGAGTCCCTGCTCTGGGAAGCCCCCGCAGAGTCAGACTCCTGGGATGAAGTGGGGAGGACTTCACCAGAGTAAGACCACATGTCCTTGTCCTCCCAGGGCCTGGAGACCACCACCCTCTGCTCTTCCAGCAGAGGATTCAGCTGCCACCCCCAGGCCTGTGTGTGTGTGTGTGTGTGCGCGCTCAGTTGCTTAGTCGTGCCTAGCTCTGTGCAGCCCCATGTACTGTAGCTCACCAGGCTTCTCTGTCCATGGAATTTCCCAGGCAAGAATACTGGAGTGGGTTGCCATTCCCCACGCCAGGGCATCTTTCAACGCAGGCATCGAATCCACATCTCCTGTGTCTCCTGCACTGGCAAGAGGATTCTTTACCACTAGCACCACCTAGGAAGCTCTCCCAGGCCTCTGAAACCAACGCAAACCTCCCCTCTGACTGTCCAACCCATGGACCCACCTGCCAACACGGGACACATCCAGGGGACAGCAGGTAAATTAATTCAGCTTATCTGAACCCTGCTCATCACCTGCCACTCCCTGTGCAACAGTTCCTTCCAGATCCATCCTCTTCCTCCTGCATTTCCTATCTGTGGGCAATAACACCACCTGGCTACTCCAAGACGCTGAGTGTTCGCAGAGTTCTTCCACTATCACCCCACATCCAGTGAGTTGGAGTGTCGATTTGGGCTCCTTTAGTTCTTTCTCCTTTTTTTGGCCACAACATGCAGTATACAGGATCTTAGTTCCCCAGCCAGGGATGGAGCCTGTGCTCCCTGCTCTTGCGAGCACAGAGTCTTAACCACTGGACCACCAGGGAAGTACCTCCTCTAGTTCTTTCAAATCTGTTCCTCACTCCCATCCCCGCCACCACCTCCGCCACTGCTATAGAGGTGACATCCTGTCCCATGTCCATCGTGGCAGCAATCTCCCAACTAGTCTCCTTGACTCACAGTCATCTGTGTTCCCCTCACACACTGGAGCCAGGGAAGTCTTTCCAAGACAAAGGACTCTCCTCCACTCAAAACCCCCACTAGTCTAGAATGGGGGGTGGTGGGCTATTCTTCAGCCTCAATGTGGAGAACATCTCAGGCATTCCCAGTGTGGAGATACACTTTGACACACCAACAACCTCTCTAGGACTAATAGTAGTTGAAGAGTTGACATTTGAGAAGGATTTACAAGGTAGTTTCAAGGTTATCACTATGATAACATCACTCTCGCTGTCTTATACTCTGATTTGCTTTCTCCAACAGAAAGGAAGGGCTGGGACTCCAGCTAGGCTGGCAGAAATGATTTATAACCCATGGCACACCCACAGCAGAAGTCACGTATCTCAAAACCATCGTTTCTGCATTATTGGAATAAAAGAAAAAAGTAAATAAATAAGGTTGCTTACTGTTGTCTATGATAGAGGATTAAATCCAAACTCCTTAGACTGGCCTGGCCCCTTCCCACCACTCTAACCCTGAGTATAGCTGCAGCCTCACTGACCCCCTGGCAAGCAACTACTTACTTCCTCTCCTACCCTGTGCTCCCCCACCTCTAAGCTCTGCTTGTGCTGGTCCCTCTGGCTGGAGTACCCTCAGGCCCAGAAAATTACCTCCTCCAGAAAGCCTTCCTGGATTGAGCCCCCACTGCAGAGCACCCTAGTCCCATGGTCCTCTCTGTCCCTCCCACTGCAGGGTCTAATCTTGCACTTGCTCCTGGGGCTTGCCCTTTTCCACGGTCCTGAGCCAGCCCCAGTGGTCAGGCACTAGGAGGAAGCTCTGAGAATTGGCGGAAGGAGGCAGTGAGTAAACAACGGTCCAGGGGAGGTGATGCTTAAACCTGATCTCATCTCACTCACCTTCGTGAGCCTCTGGTTTCTCACAGCTGCTGTCTTTGGTTTTCATTCAATTCCACCCTCCTGGGCCATGGTCTTCCACCTGGGAGTTTTTTCTCTCCTAGTTGAATCTTTTCCCAACATCAATCAGAGTGTCATTCGGAAGCAAAGAGGCTTCATGGATCTTAGTGTTTTATATATGGAGACAAGAATAACAGTGGTTGGGATTCTTGCAAGATATTTCATCAAAGACCTTAGTGATGATCTATTTCTCATCTTTTATTTCTGGGGCTAACTCTATGAAGTGGGTAGGACTGGATATATAATCCTATTTTTAAAAGTAATAGTCATCATCATTTGTCAAATGACAGCCGTGTACCATGTGGGCCAAACCTTTCTGTGTATCATCTCACTTAATCCTCACAATAACAAGGTTTGCAATGGTCATTTCCTGTGTTCCTGAGTTGGAAACTCGGCCTCAGCCAGATGAGGGAACTTGCACAAATTAACATGTTAAGTGTGAGCTTGGGTCTGGCAGATTCCTCAGCCTCAGCTTTGACACTATTACGCCTTTAGGTGGCGCTAAGTGGTAAAGAACCCGCCTGAGAGAAGCAGGTTTGATCCTTGGGTTGGGCAGATCCCCTGGAGGAGGGCATGGCAACCCACTCCATATTCTTGCCTGGAAAATTCCATGGGCAGAGGAGTCTGGTGGGCTACACTCCATAGGGTCTCACGGAGTCGGACACTACTCTTAGCATGGAAGAGTCTAGGATGCTTAGGACACGGAAGCAACTTAGCACACACATGCCTCTGAAGTGAAGGCCCAGTAAGGCTGACAGGAGAGATTGTGGGGATGCATCAGATACCCTGTCTTGGGTATCTGATCCTGGATCTATATTACAATGAGCCAACTTCACGAGG
Source organism: Aepyceros melampus (assembly GCA_006408695.1). Classification (NCBI taxonomy): domain Eukaryota; kingdom Metazoa; phylum Chordata; class Mammalia; order Artiodactyla; family Bovidae; genus Aepyceros; species Aepyceros melampus. The sequence continues at coordinate 85,015 of SJXQ01000606.1, forward strand.
GAGTGAAGCAGGGCCAGGGCTGCCCTGTTAGAGCAGCGTAGGTTGTGCGCTGTGCAGCTGCAAGGAGAGCCATTCACAGAGCAGTCAATGTGAATGGCGCCCCCTGGAGTGCAGTGCCGCGTAGGCAGCGGTCCCAGCCAGAGCCTCAAAGGGAAGAAGGGTATCTTTCTCCTCTCCGTTCTGCCTTCCAAGAGAATTCCAGGCAGGCAGCTCCCAGGCGAGGCAATGTTGAGGAGGGCCCAGAGCTGCACTCTCACCTGGGCAGCGTTAGAGTGGGAGGGAGGTGGGGGCTGCTCTGTGACCAAGAACAAAGGGAAGCCGGATAGAAGAAAAACCCCGGGAGGGCGTTTTCTTGCTACTGTTTAGCAGAGCAGTGGGGATTCCAGGGCAGGCCGTGGGAGCTCCGGCTGGGCAGCTTCCCCTGCCACGGAGAAGAGGGGATGCCAAGCAGATGAGTGGGAAGAATTCTAACTCGGCAGAGGCAACCAAACCCATCTGGGGAGCCTGGCTGTGGGGCTTTGGGGCCTGCCTGTGGAGGGAGCTGCCTCTAACCTCTTTCCACAAGCTTGGACGTCCAGATGGCACACCTCCTTGGACTTCCGGGGGCAGGCTTTGGCCACGTGAAGAGTGACAAAGTCTCGGGCAGGCTCTCCCGGGCTGGTCCAGGCCTGCCAGTGCCACAGCCAAAGCACCCAGCCCTTGGCTCATATGATTAACTGGAAGACCCTAGAACACATTAGAAAGAAGTCGAGTTCTGAAGCTCAGGACTTATGTGGAAAAGGGAATGGAGACAGTCAGCACCTGCACACCCCAGCCCATGCCCCTAGGGGGGCTTTCTTGCTAGAGGAACTTCTAAATCTTCAGAGCTGGCACGCCCCCAAGGTCTACAAGAGCAGCAGCTCGAAGGAAAGGCTCCTGTGCTGGGGCCTCCTTGCTCATCTCTGTGGCCCAGGAACAGAATGAAGCAATCCAGCTGGAGAAGAAGAGCCCAGAGCATCCCAAATTCTTTTTTTCTGCCTCCTGAACTGAGAGATTCTTGCTGGAGAAAGAGAAGGAGCAAGGCAGAAGAGAGATGACCCACCTGGAGTTTCTTCTCACTTGCAGGACCTGGAGAGGGAGGTATAAAATCCCATGTGCCATCAGCAGCCCCCTTGGGAGCTCTGTCTGCTCCTTTGAGACAGCAGGGGGCCCCAGCCCCATGCAGCTGCAACCCCCAACACAGGTTGGAGAGCTGGCCAGGTAGAGGAGTGGGCAGCTGCAGCTCGCCTTTCTGATGCCTTATGGGGCCATTTTAGAAAGACACAGATTTCCTAAATGGGCCTGATGGTGACAAGTGTCCTCAGGAACACGACGTGGCTGTGCTGGCAGAATGGGATTCTCCTAGGGAGCATTAACCAGAGGCCCAGGGCTCCCAAACTCTGGGCCTTTCTGAGGAAGGGAGAAAACAACCATGGTCATACCACCAAACACCTGGGCAGGCGGTGCTTTGCCTGTTGGGTAGGCTTTGTCTCTGGGAGTCACTGAGACTTGGGGCTGCCTCTAGCCCCACAAACCTCATAATTTCCAGGTAAGGAAATGGAGGCTGGAGGGGAGTGTGCTGGGCCCAAGTACACTAGGCTTCTCCTCACCATGCTGCCTCTTCCTCCTCCACAAAGTACTCATCATTCAGCCTGTCATTCACCCGACAGTCAGCCCCAGGGGAGAGCCACTCAACAGGGAGTTTGGATGCTCTCCAACTTGTGTGATACAGCCAAGTCGCTTCCCTTCTGTGGACCTCGATTTCTTCATGTAAAACGTGAAGATTTTTCCAGTTCTAAGGTAGGTTCAACCTCCACCCAGTCTCTGGGGAGCATGTGGCTGGGCTGACTGCAGATATAGAAGCCAGTTATCTTCACAGACAGGAGGCCTTTTACATCCCATGGGGAACAAGAAAAACTAAGAGCTTGGCTCAAGTGGAAACCATCCAGCAACTCCACCCAGATCCAGCTGGCCACCCCTCGGGCAGCCATAGCAGGTGGCCACCAAATCAAACAGAACCTCTGATGGCTCCTCCCCAGGACTTCTGACCACTGAACACCTGTGATTCCTAAAACAGAACAGGAGAGGGTGAGCTGGCACCCCCGCTGTTATAGAAGAGTCAGAACGGTTACACTCCAAGTCACCTGAGCCTGCCTGTCTGTCGTTCTCCCCTCTCCTCCTCCCCAACCACCCTGGAGAGGCCCCCGGAGCCTGATCCATCCCAGCGGCCCAGCCCTGGCTCTATTTTACAGGATGTAGCCATCACAGAAGATGCTTGTTACATGTTGCCAGGCAACAAAATGCTGCCTGAAAACTACAACCCACCTCTGACACTTCATAGGGCTGGAAACCGGCAGATGAGAGGAGCCTGCCAGAACAAAGGGGAAGCGTCAGGAGGGAACACGTTGGAGCTGAGCAACCGCAGAAGCAAAATGAAAGAGCCCAGACAGTTGTATAAAGTGCCAAACAGCAAACAGATGGGGAGGAAAAACTGACTCACTGAAATGAGGGAGACAGACAGAGAAGGCGCCATGGAGGAGAGCCCTCCGTGAGCCAGGTCCTCCAAAGGCCTCCTTTATTTTATTTTTGGTAAACCTGTCATGATTAGAGCTGAGGTTGTTGATAAGGAGGATGGTGGTAATGATAGTGATGATGATTCCTTAGGCAAACACTTATCTATTAGCTTCTACTTTGATGACTGATATTATGAAACACCCTCAAGCAATGGCACAATTTTTCGCAGACTTTCCAGGAAATATGATTATTTCCTAAAATGAAGATCTCCACAGGCATCATCATCACCCCCTCACCCAAATACAAGGTCATGCGCTTGTTAGCTTAAGTGACCTTGGGGTCTGAAATCTCAAGCACTGAGTGGATCAGGGAAAGCCAAGCCCAGGGGATGCCCAGGCTGAATGGCTCCCTGGCTGCCAAGGGGACATCAGAGGATATTCTGGGCCGTCAGCATGGAAGTGCCCAGACAGAGGACCCTCCCTCTCCAGGTAGGATCCCTGGGCCAGCAGTGAGATTCTGCCTCATATACCTCTCAAAGCCTCCATTCCTTCGCTTCTAAGGTGGAAAAATTACTCCTGACCCCCCTACCTCACAGAGTGCAGGACACAAGGAGAAAGTGCATAGAATGAAAAGCCATAAACAAGAGGACAGTGTCCCTGACTTATTCAAAAATAATGTCTACCAAAATAATAATAATACCTAACCAGGACTTCCCTGGCAGTCCAGGAGTGAAGACACTGCACTTCCACTGCAGGAGCACAGGTTCAGTCACTAGTTAGGGAACTGAGATCTCATATTCTGTATGGCACGGCCGAAAAACAAACAAATAATAATAAAGCCTAACCTCCTACAAGTGCTGGGCGTTCTAGAAAACACTCTCTTAAACACTTACCATCTGCTGGGTGAGAGGCAAAATAAGCACTCTCACACAATGGTGGTGGGTTACCCCACTGCCCTTGGCTTCAGTTTTTCTATCAGTGCAATGGAGATAACACCATAAAAGATTCTTGGGATGGTTAAATGGGATGATGAATGCGAGAATCCAGTACTCAACAAATGATGGCTCTCCTTCTCCTTCCTCAGGCTTGAGGTCATCCTTAACTATACTTCCGAGACCCTGGCTCAGTCTCACGAGCCCTCTGGCTTTGCCTAATTTGGCCGCAGCAACAGTCTGGCAAACTCAGGAGGATATAGTCTAATTTCTGCAATAATGAAAAGCCTCAAGACACATTTACTCCCTAAATAAAATCCACAGTTTAAATTATAAACAAGAACAAAACAAATTAAGAATGCTGGTAACTAAGTGGGAGCAATTTCATATGTTAAACTTGACAAAATAATTACAAAGCTACTACCCAGTTAACTATTCACATTTACTTAACTCTGTAAGTTTGACAATACAGCTGTTTACTTTATTAATTTTGACATGTACTTTCTCAGAAAACGTCTAGCCAGTCTCCAACCCCGCCTGCGCCACCCCCTAAATCTGACATCACGGAATTCAAAGATGATGGGCCATTTCCACCTGTACCTGCTGACAGGAAGTGGCTTCCCACTAAAAGTTGCTGTTTGTTTTTCTACAGCACCGATCACAATTTTGATCTAGGTAGCAGATAGCACGCCCTTAAACACATGATAAGTTGACCTCAGAGTCCCAGCTGAAAGCAAAAGTTAATTCGCTTTGCACAGTTTGCTTTTTCTCCTTTGGCTCCAACACAATCACAGAAGACAACCCCCTAATTCAACAAATAACCCAAGAACGTGACAGCAGGCAGTCAGGATCCCGGGGTCCCAGGCTGCTTCTGCCCTATGAATCGGGGACAGGACGAATCACCAAGCCTCATTGAGTCGCCATGTTCTAATCCACTAAACAGGGTCTCTGGACTCTATTCTGCCTGCTTACTTCTCTGGGTCACTTGGAGAAGCAGAAGAGCATGGGTCCTGGATTTTATGTGTTCCCCAGCTTTTCGTGCCTTCTCTTATTTGAATTTCATACTTAAATATAGGAAGTAGGTGAGACAGGCTTATATCTCCAACCTACAGATCAGAAGAATGAGGCTCAGCAAAGGAAAAGATCCAGTGTTCCCCAAGAACCATCTACACTCATAGGCACTTGTCTTATTTAATAAGGGTAAATGATTTGCCTGGCTTCCCAGGTGATGCTAGTGGTAAAGAATCTGCCTGCCAGTGCAGGAGACAGAAGAGACCCGGGTTAGATCCCTAGGTTGGGAAGATCCCCTAGAGAAGGAAATGGCAACCCACTTCAGTACTCTTACCTAGAGAATCCCATGGACAGAGGAGCCTGGAGGGTTAGGTCCATAGGGTTGCAAAGAGTCAGATACGACTGAAGTGATTTAGCACCCATGCATTACAATCATTGCTAATGTTACTGAAATTGAACCAGATGGGTTCCTGTGTAGGTTAACTATAGAAGGCCTTGAACACTAAAACAAGAACAATGACATAATCTAAAGGGAGCAACTGCAGGACTTTTAGGGGTAACAGATGTATCTAGTGATAGTATAATTTGAGGTCAGAGAAGCTACTTCTACAATCCAGTGTAAGATGACAGGGATCTGTGTCCGGGAGGCAGCAGGAAGAGCTGAGTCTGAGAGACATTACAGTGTAAGAACCATAGGGCTTAAGGTCTGAATAAGGGCTGAATGGGGGTGGGCATAGGCTCAATCCCGGGGACGGGGGAGCCTAGTGGGCTGCCGTCTATGGGGTCACACAGAGTCGGACACGACTGAAGTGACTTAGCATAGCATTTGAGCCTATGAGATAGTTAACGCCCCAATAGTCCTTCTCCCCTTTTTCACTGGTAAAAGAACCCAGGAATGAGTAATGGCTGCCAAAATAAAGACTACATTTTCCTAGCCATGTGAATGACCAATGAATGTGAATGGAAATGACATGTGTTACTTTTAAGAAATGTCTTTAGAGAAAAAAAGCACACATTATTTTGTCCCTTCCTACCTCCTGCTGGCTAGAACATAGATGGGATAGCCAGAACTCTGGCAGCCTTTTTGAACTACGAGGAAGAAGCCATATACTAAGGCTGGCAGGACAAGGCAGAAGAAGCCTGGGTTCCTAATGCCACGAAGCGCCGCACCTGCTTCTTACCCTTTCCCAGTCTTCTTTCACATAAGAAAGAAACTTCTATTTTGTTCAAGCTGCTATTTTTTTGGGTTCCCTGTGATTTGCAGCCAAAAACTAATACTAACTGGAAAAGTTTCTAAGAGAAAGAAGATAGAAAAGCAGAGGGAAATGAGGGGCAGCGGGATGAGTTTGGAAGGACTGATGCTGGAGCTGAAGCTCTAATACTCTGGCCACCTGATGTGAAGAACCGACAAGACCCTGAGGCTGGGAAAGAGTGAAGGCAGGAGGAGAAGGGGGTGACAGAGGACAAGATGGTTGGATGGCAACACTGATTCAATGGACATGAGTTTGAGCAGACTCCGGGCAATGGTGAAGGACAGGGAAGCCTGTGTGCTGCAGTAGGGGGTCGCAAGGATTCGGACGCAACTAGTGACCAAACAGCAACAACAGCGATGACTTTGAACAGAGGCTTAGTACATGGGACACTCAGTCTTGGCCGGGTACACGGGAGGCATTCAAGGACTCTGCTCTGCCGCCGCCACCCTTCTAAGTCAGCATTTTCTTTTGCCTGGTCTGTGCAATGGCCTTCTAACTCATCCTCCTAGTAGTTTTCTTGCCCATTTCCAATTTATTCTCCACAAGGTGCAGAGTGATAGTCTTAGAATGAACGAGGTTGTATTACTTTCTGAGTTAAAACTTTCAGAGGCCTCCCACTGCACTTGCCTTTGACCCCTTAACACGGCCCCTGGAGTCCCCTCTGCAGCTCAGACCTTGCGGTCACATGCCCATCCATATCACTCTCCTTCCAGCCACTCCACAACCATGCTCTTTGCCAGCTCAGGACCTTTGTACGTGCTATTCCCTCTTCTTAGAAAGCTCACCCCCTTGGTCTATAAATGACTCATTCCTTCCCATCCTTCAGATCTTAGCTGAAACATAACCTCTCTGTGGAGAGACCTTCCAAGCAGGTCCCACCTGAGTAGAATTCCTCTCCAACCCCCTTACTTAAAAATCATCGCAACCTTGTTTCTCTTAACACCTTCAACAGTATGTACCGTAGATTTGAAAGTACATACATGTGTCTTGAGTTGTTATTGTTCTACACGGTCTTCCCTGGTAGACTATAAATCCCACGTGGGCTTACATGTGTGTTTTACTATCTAAGCAATGGCACCCCATTCCAGGTCTCCTGCCTGGAAAATCCCATGGACGGAGGAGCCTGGTAGGCTGCAGTCCATGGGGTCGCTAAGAGTCGGACACGACTGAGCGACTTTACTTTCTCTTTTCACTTTCATGCATTGGAGAAGGCAATGGCAACCCACTCCAGTGTTCTTGCCTGGAGAATCCCAGGGACGGGAGAGCCGGGTGGGCTGCCGTCTATGGGGTTGCACAGAGTCGGACACGACTGAAGTGACTTAGCAGCAGCAACACAATGCCTGGTGAACTGTAGGCTCAATAACCATTAATGTTATTGTTACTCAGCAAGTGATTCATAATTGAACGTTACAGCTCAGGGGACAGACTTGGCTCAGTGTTTAGACTTAGGAGGTGAGGATGCATTCTTGAGAAAGTAGATGCATTCTCTGGGGTGTAGAATGTCATTTAGGAAGCAGATCTGATGGAGGAAAGAAGGGAGTGGGGAAGACCAGTATGAAATGGTCCAGAGAGCAGAGGGTGGAGGGAGTGAGCTCAACATTTGGGCATTCTCTGTTTAAAGATCTGCATGGGTCTGATAAACCACTGCTTTTATCAGCAGGAAAACGAAGGCAGAGAAATGGGCTCCCAGGCCAGATCCTCAGCAGCTTGCTAGGGATGTCCATGGAGAACAATAACTTGAGCCCAAGCATATACTTACAAATCTATGGCACACGGCACACACTGTTGAAGGTGTTAAAAGAAACAAGGTTGCAATGATTTTTTTTTTTTTTAAAGTAATGGGGTTGGAGAGGAAACCTACTCAGGTGGGACCTGCTTGGAAGTTCTCTCCAAAGAAGTTATACTTCAGCTGAGATCTGAAGGATGGGAATAAATGAGTCATGTCCTGGAAACAGGACATGAGCCTCTTGACACTTAAGAGTCCTACCTGATTCTCCACTTGGCTTAACACCTCCTGGCCTGAACTCAGCTGTGGCTCAGTCAGGTGGCGGGCCGAGTGGTGTGGGGGTGCTGGTCACAAGGCACAGATTAGGCAGGGCCTGTGCAGTTGAATTCAGGGAATATTAACAAAACAGGCTGTGGGGCTATAGGGGAGGAATGTCCAAAGTGCTACGCCTAAACAGAGATGTGCTCTGACTCTCACTCCCTAATTCCAGGTCATTTTGCTTGTTCTGGGAGATGCTTGCCCTTGCTATGAGCCACTCTCAAGCTGCATTAAAAAATAGTGGTGAGAAAATGGAAGGTTGCCTAATCCTTGGGGCACTGTGTTCAGTCTGGGACCTCCAACTGGTGGAGACATTGATGAATAAGGAGGAGGTGAGCAAGAGAGTGGAGTCTGATCAGGACAGAGTCCTGTGTTGAAGGATCAGAGACCTTTAGATTGAAGAAGGTGAAACCTGAATTCTCAAATATTTAAGGGGCTTCCCCAGTGGCTCAGCGCTAAAGAATCTGCCTGCAATGCAAGAGAGAAAGGAGACTCAGGTTCGATCCCTGGGTGGGGAAGATCCCCTGGAGGAGGACATAGGCAACCCACTCCAGTATTCTTGCCTAGAGAATGTTAGGGACAGAGGATCCTGGAGGGCTACAGTCCATGGGGTCGCATAGAGTCAGACATGACTGAAGCAACTAAACACCCACATGCTTAGTGGAAGAGGGAAGACAAGCCTGCCTCACTGGGTACTGGAATGTGCTAAATACTTTGCTTTGTGCTAAGGGCTTTTTGTGAATTATCCCATTTTCTGGATGTCCTGAGGCTAGCTTGCCCAAGGTCAGGGTGCTTAAGAGGTGGAGCCAGACCCCAAGCCTGTATCTGCCTAGAAGGCAATGGTTTAACCACCAGCCTATGTTGCTTGAATTTTTGTGTGACTGAAGAAAACAGTGTTAGGACCCAGGTCAGAAACTACAAGGAATTTAATTTGAACAAAGATTAGGAAGATAGTTCTAAGTCAGAGTTGTCTGCAGATTGGATTAAATCTTTATTTTTCAACTTTTATTTTATATTGGAATATAGCCAATTGACAATGTTGTGATAGTTTCAGGTGGACAGTAAAGGGACTCAGCCATACATATACATGTATCCATTCTCCTCCAAACTCCCCTCTCATCCAGGCTGCTACATAACATGGAGCAGAGTTCCCTGCAAGACAGTAGGACCTTGCTGGTTATCCACTGTAAACAGAGCAGTGTGTACATGTCCATCCCAAGCTCCCTATCTCTTCCCCCTCATCCTTCCCCTGCCCTGGCAACCACGAGTTTGTTGAATGAATGGTCTTTTAGAGTGATGAGTTCCCTGTCCCAGAGCTTGGTCAGCAGAGGCAGCATGACTCTAGAGAGATGAATACATGTACAGTGTCCAAGGTTGATGGTGGAACCAGAAGCCAAACTGTCTTTTAACCCAGAGTTCAGGCTGTAACCAGCCTCTGAGCACTGTCACCACTGGGTCACTGCATGTATTGGCTCAGCTGAAACATGTTTAACATTTTCAAAAGGAGTTTTACTCACTAGACTCTGTGCCCCCTCTATTGTGGGGGTGTTGAGCCCATCTGGCCCTTCTCAGCATGTCCATGCCTGTCTGGGGGCTTTATTGGCAGGTAGATCCCATGAACTTCTTGGGAAAACAAAAGAACCAGGTGTGGTAGGATTGGTGGGTTCCCAGGGCCACTATTCCCAAGCCACCAGGGGATGGTGGTTGCCAGGGAAACTCTTGGGCAGCGCACAGAGCTGGGAAGTAGGCATCCAGGTGGGGTGGGAGGTAGAGTGGGGCTGGGGATGCTCAGTGAGGTGCCACTTGGATTGTAGCATAGAAAGAAAGAAAGAGAAGTCGCTCAGTCATGTCCGACTCTTTGCAACCCCACGGACACCACGCTCCTCCGCCCATGGGATTTTCTAGGCAAGAGTACTAGAGTGGGTTGCCATTTCCTTCTCCAGGGAATCTTCCCAGCCCAGGGATCAAACCCAGGTCTCCTGCATTGTAGACAGACACTTTACTGTCTGAGCCCCCAGGGAAGTCCTATCTCACCCATATTCCCTTCCAGCTCAGCCTCTGGAAGGCTGGAGTCAAGTCTTAGGGGATGGAGGAGACTCTATTAAGTGGAAGGAGAATATCTTATGAAAAAAAATCCCCCAGCAGCTACACTATGAGAGCAGGAGTGCAGGGTTTCACACTAGCCTGGGCAGTGGCAGCCGTGCCCACAGTGGAGGGGGGAGGAAAGTGCAGGGTGGCAAGGAGTGCGCATGACATGTGCCAGGCCACTGAACACAAGGAGAAGGTCTGTGGCATGAGGGTCCCATCCCTTGCTAGTGGGGGCCTGCACTGAGATGCAGGGCACCATGGGATCGCCAGGGGCAAACAAAACCACCCAAAGTTGAAAAATGGAAAAGTTGACAGAATGTAGATTTCCTGTCTTGACAAATGTCAGCCCACAAATAGATGTGGCTGACGCAGCTTACAGGAACCCCTCCCTTTTCCTCACCTTGGCTCCCTCCAAGGATTCCCACCCCTGTAAGATTTTTGGCATTGTCTCCTCCTAGTGGTGCAGCCTTTTTCATTTGGTCCTGGGGAAGTGAAGCCTGGGTCCCCTTGCTGCTACTGCTAAGCTGCAAAGCCGCTTCAGTCGTGTCCGACTCTGTGTGACCCCAGAGACGGCAGCCCACCAGGCTCCCCCGTCCCTGGGATTCTCTAGGCAAGAACGCTGGAGTGGGTTGCCATTTCCTTCTCCAATTCATGAAAGTGAAAAGTAAAAGTCCCCTTAGGCATCTATGATAAAAAACAGGCAACTTCCCTCTTATACATCAAGGATGGTACTAACTGTGTACCATTCTGGGTGGTATCAGAAAGATGGTCATTCCAGGTCTTTTCTGTAGGGCTTAATTCTCAGATCCTGGTTGAGAAAGTTTGAATGATTCTTTTCAGCTGAAGAAAGAGCCCTGTCCTTATCTGGATCTACCTTAAGGCAAAAATCCTGGAGGCAAAAAGTCATTGGCCACCTCTCAGCACCAGGCTTCCCCAGTGGCTCAGTAGTAAAGAATCCGCCTACAATGTAAGAGATGAAGAAGACACTGGTTCAATGCCTGGGTGGGGAAGATCCTTTGGAGGAGGGCATGGCAACCCACTCCAGTATTCTTACCTGGAGAAGCCCATAGACAGAGGAGTCTGGTGGGCTACAGCCCATAGCATCACAAAGATTCGGACACAACTGAAGCAACTGAGCACAGCACCTCCCAGCGAGAGAGTTTAGGGAAACCTAGGAGACTGAAGCAACTTAGCAGCAGCAGCAGCAGCAGCAGAAGGCATGGCACCCCACTCCAGTACTCTTGCCTAGGAAATCCCATGGACAGAGGAGCCTGGTAGGCTGCAGTCCATGGGGTCGCTAAGAGTCAGACCGACTGAGTGACTTCACTTTCACTTTTCACTTTCATGCATTGGAGAAGGAAATGGCAACCCACTCCAGTCAGTGTTCTTGCCTGGAGAATCCCAGGGACACGGTGGGCTGCCGTCTGTGGGGTCGCACAGAGTCGGACACGACTGAAACGACTTAGCAGCAGCACCAGTGTTTAGTGTAACAGAGGCAGGAGGAATTTGGAGATTGACTTGACTGTTAAAATAGAATGGTTTCTCTGTACAACAGAGTTCACTTTGCAGCCACAATGTCCCAGACTTGGTGCTTCAGAATGCTAATTTTGGGGGGTATTTTCCTCATTTCTTGATTTCCCCTTTCTAAGAGGTGTCATTCGTTACTTATAATTTGTGAATGTTATTTAATGTAAATAAAAGTACAAATAAACCAGTCACAAATTAACAATTGCCATGCCAAATTATCAAAGAGCACAAAAATACTGCCAAGAAGAAAGAGGAAAGAAGTTTTGAATCAGAAACAACAGAGAAAGAGCAAGTGGTCTGTGAGCCAGTGAGGATCAGTGCAAAACACGCACGTGAAGTAAGAATGGGACTCTGCAAGAAGCAGGAGTGAGAGGCAGAGCTGGGACAGAGGACCAGTCCTCAAGTTGGTTCTTGCGTCTCTGGCGCGCGCGCTGCAGCAGGGTTGAACCTGAACTCTGGCAGTGCCCGGAGCTGCCAACTGGCTCTTCCCCGAAGCCCGCCCCTACCCTGAGACCCCGCCCACAGACCCTGCACCGGCCTGCTCCAAAGGCCTTGACCTTGCAGGAAGCACCTGCAGGCTGGCAGTTTCTCTCGACTGGATGGGGCGCTCCCGTGTCATCGCTGGGCCCCCAGCGCCTGACCCACCCAGAGCCGGTGCTGAGGAGCTAATGCCAGCCGGGCCTCGGATCACACTTGACCTGCAGAACTCCACCTGCTTGGACACTGGTTCTAGGTCCTCCAGTAATCATCCCGCGGCCACAGAAGGGCTCTAAGTGTCACCCCTGCCTGGGGGAGGGAGGACCCCGCCTAGGCTTACGTCGTCCGGTTACCTTGTCCACTGAGGCCAGTGCCTGCTAGATCTGAAGGGTAACCCTTTAGGAAGGAACTTTTATTGTGCTTCTCTGAGAAAATTACGTGTAAAAACTGAGTGAGCCATTCAACTTTACTTTCAAGCCCTGTTGATAGAAAATGTGAGTTTCTGTGGAAGATGAGAAGAGGGACTTTGTGGAGGGAGAAAAAACAAAATGAGCCCTCTTTACATTAAAACATACACACACATATTGTCATGCATTCTCACTGCAAGTAAAATGTAACCAAAAAAATCACATGTAACATCCCACAGAAAACAATATATGTATTTCCCAAGCATTTTCTATGCGTGTTAGGTATCTATTTTTAATTGGTAACATCCTTTATAATACTTTTGCGTGATTCTTTCAAAAAATATTACATCATGACTTTTGCCTACTTTATTATAGTCTTCAAAGGATGGGTTTTTTAAAAAAAAAAAATTATTGCTTGAGTACCCATATGGATGTGCTATGATTTATTTAACTGCTTAAATCCTGGACACTTACTTGGTTTCTGATTCTCCACTATTGTAGAATGCATATGAAGGACTTGACATAAATTGATTATTTCATTAGAATAGCTTCCTAGAAGGAGAATTCCTGGGTTAAAGTTATGAACTTGTAAAGGCTCCCTTGACATACTGCTAAATTGTTTTGCAGAAAGGCAATGCTAATTTTCCTTCTTGCCATCAGTATGAGAGAAACAACCCACCCACTCCACCACCACCAATAACAACTTTCTTCAGCATTGAATTATATTTATTTAAAATTTTGTCAGTTCCAGAGGAGAAAAAGCAATTCTCCTTGTAGTTTCAATTTGCAGTTCTTTGATTTGAGAGGCTGTGTTTTTTCATTTTATTGGCTATTTGTATTTTTTTTCTTTGTGGCTGTGTTTTTATTTTTAGCTTTTTTTTTTTTAACTGAGAAGATGAGTTTTTCTGATTGGTAACTAGGATTGCTTTGTACAATAGAGATATTACCTCTTGTTTTGTTTGCTGCCAATATTTTTCCTAGTGTAACATTTGCCTTTTAAATAAGTTTATTTTTTTTGAAGAACAGAAATCCAAAATTGTATGTATAATGTAATCAGATACTCCAGTGTTTTCCTTCACATTTCTTTTCTTCTAAGATTTTATGCTTAACAATTCTCTCCCATCTCAGGATTGATTAAATATTCACTTTGTCTTCTGGAGTTTGTTCATGGTTTCTTTTTATATCTGACTTGTTGATCCACCTGGAATTTATTTTGGTGAGAGGTGGGATTCTAATTTGATTTTTTCATCCAAGTATCCAATCTTTCTATTAACATGTATGGAATAATCTATTGCTTCCTAATTGGTTTTTTCCCTCAAATATTGAGTTCTCACATAGTAGGATTTATTTTGAAGGTTTCCCTTAGGTTTCATTGATCTGTCATTACTGACTTTTCAGCAATGCCAAAGAGACTTAATTACCTTAGTTTATGCATTTTATTAATGATATCTGGTGGAGAAAGTCTTCCTCAAAGGTCTTTGCTTTCAAAAAAAAGTGAAGCTATTCTCTTTTATTTATTAAATTATCCTCAGAATCAGTAGGTATTCTGCTTTAAAATTTCTAGTTTTGTGTTTTTCTTTTTTTCTTGATTAGACTTGCTAAATATTGATACCTTTGAGATTTACTAATTCTGTTTTTAAATTCATTAATTCCAGTCTTTGTTATAAAACTAATTTGTTCTCCTGAGCCTTTTTGTTCTCCTAATGAATTCAATTTATTTTCATGCTTCTTTTTCTCAGTGTAAAACTTTAAGGATATTTTTCATCTGAGCACAACTTTGGGTACATCCTGAGTTTTGGTTTATAGAGCAATTTTTAAAATAGTCTTCAATGGTAGTTTTGAATAATTCTCTTTTGAACAAGTTGTAATTGAGGAGATTGCTTTCAAAACCCTGCTGCCCCAAAGTTTCCTTTTAGTTGAAGTTTTGTACCCTTGAAGTTAGACAATATGCCTGAAATTTTTTCTTGATGTTTTGAAATGTGTGGCCAAGAAGTTGATCAGTTTTTGTAAATGTTCAATGGATGCTTTAAAAATGTATTATTTGTTTATCAGCTACAAAGTTCAAAATTTATCAGTCAATTAAAACAGTAAAAACTCAGATTCTCTATCTCCTTATTTATTTTTGCATAAAAAGTTCACAGTATTACTGTGTATAACACATTTATCCAGATTAAATTGTTCCTTTGGACCATTTAATGATTTTGGCTTTGAATTCAACTTGGTTTAAAATGAAGATTTCTACTCAGTTGCCCTTTGATTTGTACTCACCTAATATATCTTGCTATTCATTTATTTTTCTGGGCCTTTCTATTTAAGGTACCTCTTTTGTAAACCAGCATAACATTTAGTTTTGCTTTTAAATCCTATCTGAGTAAGCGACACTGTCTTCTAATTGGGGAGGTAAATTCAATTCTGTTGATTGTGACACATTTTAAGTTTGGCTTCCTCTCATCTTTTTTCATGCTTTCTGATTTTCAAATTTTCCTTCCTGGTTCCTTTATTTTTCTATCTCTGATGATGTTTGTGTTTCTCATCCAGGAATGTGGAAAATGCACCTTCTCCGGGTAGGAAAAAGGGAGACTCTCAGACGGAAGCCTGGGGGAGGTGGGTGGTCTCAGGTCTGCAGACCCCTGGTTCCATGACCCAAGGCACATTGCAAAACTGTAACTTCCCTGTGCCTCAGTTTCCTCCCATGCAGGATGAAGATAACAATAGCCCCATGCCTCAGCGAGCTATAGTCTGGATGAAGCGAAACAATACCTGGCTGATGCTATTGTTATCATCATTAGACTTATAAAATTCTACCTGTGGTTACCTTTAGCTTTAAAAAATGATTTAAACTATATTTCTCTAATTATTAAAATTGAGAGATAAGGCTTTTTTTTTAATTAATTTTTATTTTTTTAGTTTGTTTTGCTTTATAATACTGTATTCGTTTCGTTCTCTTCTACTTAAGATGATGAATTTAGCATGTATTTATTCATCATTCTAGACTTCTCTCACCTTTTTAATCTGTGGGTTAGCAACCCTCTCACTACTATTGAATTATTTTATTGCATACATTTACTCTTTCCAGAATCTACTCTTTCTTTGACATTAGAATTTGGTTGCACGGTCATGTTTAAATGCAGTGTGGATCGCATGTTTACCTGGCTTCAGTACTGTCCACCTGTCTTTCTTTCATACTGTTCCATTGTTAAGATCCTAACTACGATTCACCCCTGGGTCAACTAATATCCAAGCTCCCCGCAAAATGTAGGTTGTAACCTCTAAGCCCACAAAACTCCAAGAATGACCCTTGTGTTCCCTCATGTAAATGACACTAATGCCCCAATGTCTCCTAGAATTTAGGGTTCCTAAGGAAAAGTCTGCTCTGTGTTGCCTATGTATATCTCGGATTGCTTAACCTTGTTGTTGTTCAGTCGCTAAGTTGCGTCTGACTCTTTGGGACCTCATCGACTGTAGCACACCAGGCTTCCCTGTCCTTCCCTATCTTCTGGACTTTCCTCAGGTTCATGTCCATTGAGTCGGTGGTGCTACCTAACCATCTCATCCTCTGTTGTCCCCTTCTCCTGCCTTCAATCTTTCCCAGCATCAAGGTCTTTTCCAATGAATCAGTTCTTTGCATCAGGTGGCCAAAGTATTGGAACTTCAGCTTCAGCATCAGTCCTTCCAATGAATATCCAGGGTTAATTTCCTTATGTTTAACCCTATGAGTCAGTAAATTTTCCAGAAAAAAAAAATTTTTTTTCTCCCCTATTCTAGCTGGAAAACAGGAAACTTTTTGATCTGACTAATCTTAACCTTCTCACCACCCCTCTGGCCAACCAATTCTGGAAAAGTTTTCTTCATGTATGTCCTTGATTATGCTTTTATCTAATTTATTATGGTTTCTTCCTCCAAAATAACTCTAGTGCTAGGATTTAGCCTTGACTCTGCAGCTTCTAATTCTGTTCTATTCACCCCCTTCTCTCATCTCTTTGTTCTTGTCTTCTACATTCAGAGAGAACTTTAACTTTTGTCCTTCACATTCTGCATTAAAAAAAAAATTCAGCGCCCTGATGTAGATTTTCTTTTTGCTGAAACAGTTGTCCTTCTCTGTGAACTCTAGGCTTATGTGAACTAGATACATTTTCATTTCCTGTCTGCCCACTCTTCTCTATGATGATCACCTTCTTGCACCCGATAAGGGATACCCAACAATCTTCAAATGTTGCTTTTTGTTCCTCATAAGCAGTCTTTTGCATCTTGAGAATTATTTTCCTCTTTCTTAATGCTGCAGATTTGCTTCAAAGGCCTCCTATAGGAGTCCCCTTCCCTTCTCCCTTCCTTCCCTTCCTTACTCCTCCCCGCTCCACTGCCCATTGCTAGGAATCCAACTTCAAATGAGGAGTGATCTATCCAGACCTGACACCAGCAGCAGGATGGCCCCAGTGTGCTCCTCTACCCTAAAGGAGGCTGATTTTCCCTTTCTCCAGCTAGAGGGCAGGGATTTAAGTCTAGCAGGCTTCATCCAATGTGACAGATAATTTCCCATCCTTACTAACTAGTCTCACTCTCCAAAACAGTGGTTTGCAACCTCTAAAATCATGGACCCCGATAGTGCGATTTTTCTGAGCATCACTCTCCCCCTGTTCTATGGATATTTATTATAAATTGTTCTATAGCTTGGCAGCCTCTTCTTATCTTCCTTGTGACGGGAGAGGTGGCTTTGTTTTAATGAGAGAAAGAATGGCCATTCATGGTTTTTCTCCCATTCTAGCAGCCAGGTCTCCAGAATTAAATTTCTCACAAAAATGACAATGTGCAGACATAGATGGAAACTCACACCATCATCACCAAGGACCTGTGGATAGGCTGGAAGTCCTGAGATACTGACACAGCCTCGGGGCCCCAGGAGAGAGGAGACCAAAGGGATTCCATCCAAGAGGCTAGGAGGTCACAAGCCTCGGCTAGGGATCACAAGCCTCGGCTCACTCTGTCACTGTCGTGGGAGACCCTGTTGCTTCTCCTAGGAAGATAAGTACTCATTGTAAGCTGGTAGACTTCTTTTGGGGTGTACTCCCTGAAAAGGAAGCCCCCTGCCCCACCTGGTGGCCTTTAGGCCTGGGGCCTCCGACGGTCTCTCCACCAGCTAGGCTGCTCGGCGTGTGACAGTGCTTAATGAGGAGGTTCCTCGGATGGGCTCTGGGAGGCCTGTGGGAGGCAGGCACACGGCCAGGAGAATCCCAGAGAATGCCGAGTGCCACAACTGTCAGGCCTCGGAACCCATGATGTAATGCCTCGGCGGGGTCCAGGGAAAACAAGCCTGCTGTTGATGCTGCCCTCCCAGCAACCAGGCACTGCCCTCCTGATAGCAGGCTGTTCTGGGTAATTACCAATTCCCTCTCCCTCCTTGGAAGGAGGAAATGTGAAAAACCTTTATTGTCACATAAAAGCCAACCCCAGCTATGAGAAATGTCTTTTCAAATGAGGCTTGCTGAGGAGGGATTTCCATAGCAACTTCAGAAGTGTGTGTACACAGCTAGAGATGCATCCGGGCTGATGAAACCCACCTGGAATGTGAACAAGCCCCGCTGGGGGTATCAGCAGAGGGGAGTTTTTTCGAGAACCTGTCACGCTGCTATGTGACCTTGGGCAAGTCCTTTACCCTCTCTGCTGTCTCAGGTGACAGAACTGTCATTCCATCAGGCTGAGAGCAATCAAGACCATCTTGCCCACACTGTCCTCCCACCCTGGCTGAGGCTACGGGCCTCCACAGCAGCCCCTGCCTCCAGTTTCTGTACAGTCTCTGGCTGACTAATTCCTGTCTCTGCCAGTCTTGCTTATTATTTGACATTGAGGAAAGACAATGCTCATTTGGGCTTGGTTCTAAAAGAAATTGCTTGGTCTTTGTAAAAGCAGTGCTTTGCCTGATTAGGAAAATCACAGTTCCATAGGTCAGATGCCTGGGAAAGTCACAGAGACGCTGAGATGTGAGTGCGGAATGTTTGCTGGGCCCAAGCTCAGGATCAAGGTGGGTGGGGCCTGAGGTCTGGAGGACGGGGGAGGGGAGAGGGTCCAGGATCACGTGATCCCACAGGAGCCTGGAAACCGGGAAGGCCCTGCAGAGCTATCCTGCAGGGGATGGAGGGGCTGGGCCTTTAAGCTCCTACACTGACTAGTCGCTGGATGCTTGCTGCCCTGGGCAGGAGGCCTGACCCTGGCTGAGGCAGCTCCCTTCATCCAGAGCAATTCTGCCACGGCCAACAACCCCAGCTGAGGGAATGAGAGCCTGGCTGGAGTGGGGACCCCCGGGCGGCCCACCACAGCATCCACTACCTACACTCGGATAAGCTGGGAATTAACATGAAGGTGGCCCTGAAAACAGGGTGACAAAATGGTTAAGAGCATAGACATCGGAGGCAGGCAAAACAGCCAGACTGGGATCTAAGCGTCAGTCTCAGTGACTTTAAGGCGCTCGGATCGGGAACGTCGCCAGGAGAGTTTAGGCCACAGTTTCCTTGTAAGTGCAGCATTTGGCCTGGGCTGGTGAGACAAATATAAAGTTCAGAGTCAGAAGCAAGTTCAATTTCTGGCTCCGTGTGTCCTGGCTCCTCGGGCCAGTCACTTGACATCAGTTTCCTCCACTCTGAAATGAGGACAGCCACAGTGCACTCTCACAGGCCCACTGTGAGGGCAAATGGAGTTGCTGGTGAATTAGTTCACACAGAACTCGCACAGGGAAAGTGCCCAAGAAACAGGGGTGATGACAACATGTGTTTTAATATACCTCATGTGAGATCTAAGCAGATGCCTCCTGGTCAAAGGGCCTTTTCACAAGAGAAGGGGAAACTTTAGGAGAACCTTTGATTTGCTCATTGCTTCTCTGTGCCTTTGCCTTGGGCTTCAGCTGGGCATGTCAGTCATCTCTGCAGACAGAGGCCCACGGGCTGATGGGGGCCAGGTCAACCCAGTCCCAGCGTGGAGGCCACGGAGGGTCATTCAGCACAACAGAGTACTTTGCAAGCTACACATTTTGAAGCAGGCTAATCTTCCAATAAAAAATCATCACCCATACTTCTGACAGGTTCAAAAACAATGAAACTTACTTGCTGGTACTTTGTTCCATGTTTGCTCATCTGAGACAATGAGGTGATGATACACACCAAACAGGATCGATTTGAGAACATGGAAGATTTCAAACACCTTAAAGGGCTATGTAAATTCAATTATTACTGTTGCTAGAAGACTCAGCTTTGATCAATTACAAGGAAAACAAGAAGAGCATAGGTCTACCTATAGTAGGCTTGTTCTAATTATTAAAAAGCAGCCACAAGATTCCCAAGAGTTATCAAGAGATCTCTGTTATTATTATTTATTGTTACTATCACTATTACGATATACATTTCACATGTGTTATCTGGCTCCAACAACAAATCCTAAAAAGTTGGTATTATTAATTCCAGTTTGCAGATGAGAAAACTGAGGCCCAGAGAGGTAAAGTGACTGGAACCATATTGCTCAACTAAGAGGACTTTGGGCTTGGAACCCAAACATATGCTTTCTCCATTGTAGAAGGAGTGTCTGCTTGCCAGAGAAGGTTCATGAAGCCTGGCGAGGTATGGTCCTACTTAGAACAGACGTTATACTGTCAGCTGTTGAGTAATGATGGGGTTCAGGATACATGGGTATTGTGTGTCCTTCGGGCTTTATATGTAAGAAATGTGTCCCAGCTTGGTACTGGCTCTAAGAAACTGACCCTGCCGTATGAAGGGGCCCCTGGCCGGCTGCAGCAGAATGGGCTCTTTGACTGTGTGTCTGCTGATCAAATATCTGAAAGAACTGTCTGCATGCAGAACATTTTCAAAATAGGTGGGAAATGTGGTTCCGTGCATACCTGAGATGTTTTTAGACCAACTCTCCTCCAGAGTTCTCTTGCTTGTTTTCTCTGGTGCATGGAATATTTGATAATGCAATTTTAAGTGATGATGAATGAACGATGACTACAGGATCTGAGTAAATTACACAGGATGTGTGACCAGGCCTCCCAGCGCACTAAAAATTACCTCCCTCGAGTGAATATAGATCTTCCCTTCTATCTCAAGTGATCTTTATTTAAAATGAGGACACCGAGGCTCAGAGATGTGAAGTGACTTGCTCAAGATCTCACGGCTACATAGGGGCAGAATCCAGGTTTTTAACCTTCATGTTCAGACTCCACATACAAAATCAGAGGGAAATGAATGTCCAGAACCAGCTTGAAAGGGAGAGGAGTCAAAAAGGGCAGGTTGGCGATGGCTGTGGAAGAGGGTAGCCATGGATGAACCTTGAGCCTCAAGGATGGCAGTTCTGAGGTGCTGGCATGATGCCCTAGAGCCCCCAATCTCTATTAGGCCAGCACCCCCTCCTCTCCTACCAGTCACTTCTGAGTCATGGCCCCGCCACCAGCCTCCTAAAACAACGGTTCCCAAAGTACAGTTCATCAGTGCAGTACTTCTCAAATGTCAAGGTGGATACAAATCACAAGTGAATTTGTTAAAGTGAAAATTCTATTCAGTAGTTCTGGGATGAGGCCTGAGATTCTTCATTTTAACAAGTTCCCCATGATGCTGATGGGTCTGTGGACCAAATTTTTGAGTAGTGAGGCATCAATAGTAATGCACAAGGAAAAGCACTCATGGGTGAATATGCTTGAGAAAATCTGGAGTTAACAAAATTAAACTAGTTTCATTACTGCAGGACTTCTCAGAGCCTTTAAAATGCTAATGAGCATCCTTTAACTCCAAGAGGGAGAGGTAACACAGAAATTATAAAGTGTTATACGTGAGAAAGGGGTAACGATATAACCAGGATACTTTGAGACATACTGGTTTACAAAGAACAAGAAATGAGGCAGATTATATGTGCATTTTTCCCAGCTTACCTTGGTCCCAATGTTTCAACGCTGCAGCTCGTATTCAGTCCCAACTTGGTCCTCCCCTTTCCCATTTTCTCCTGAGGTGTTTGGGTACATGCCTGCTTCTTCCATCAGACCACATACATCTGGGCCTCCCTGCCCCTCCCCCTGCCCTCATCCCAGCATGAGCAGCGTGCTGGGAGGCCCCAGGTGAGTGCAGAACCGGACCCACGGGAATACCTTCACAGACTCGGACGGTCCAGGCAGCAATGATCCACAGTGAGATGCTGAACACCAGCAGCACAGTGCCCGGGCAGATGGTCATGAGGGTCTTCATGACGAAGCGTGTGTTGAAGTTGATCTTGTTAAGGGCCCCGATGCTGCGGGACGAGGCATCGGTGAAGAGCTTGCTATGCAGTAGCATGACGCGGGCAATCAGGTACAGGCGCAGGAACATGGGGATGGACAGGATGATGTCCACGTCGGCCTCCGCCCGCGAGGGCGTGTAGGAGAAGGCCAGGCGTGCTGTCCAGAAGAACTTGTACTCGCCAGGAATGGGGTGGATGGCACACACCAGCATCTCCAGGCTGATGTAGAGGATCCGCTCATAGGTCATGGCTATCCGCCAGTCGTCTGCACCATTGTCAATCACGAAGAGCTGTGGGAGCAGAAAGCCTGTGAGCGCAGCCCGGGGGGAAGCACACAGTGGGGGTGAAGGAGGACGGGCAGCTGATCCACCCTGGGGAACCTCTTCGGAGCCCTCACTTGGGTGAAGACAGCTCTGGAGGCGGACTCAGGAGACCTGGCTAAGACACGTCAATCTCTGGGCCTCCCTTTCTGTAAATTGCTCCCCAAGGTTCCTTCCAGCTCCCAGGGTCCCCTAAACTGGCTGTGCCATGACTAAGAAAATGCACAGCTCACTTATATTGAACACAGGTCCCTGAGCCCCTGCCAGGCCCTGAACTGAGCCCTGAGGGGGATGTGGAGATGAAAAGGCTCTGTTGCCTCAATGAGTGAACTCACGGGGGCTAGCACAGACTCCTCTCCCCACGGGAAGAACAGTGTCTGCTGGCGGCACATTGCTCTCAGTCGCTGCCGGAGTGTTAGCGGTGAGGCCCTGGAGCCAGACTGCCTGGATCTGGATCCTGATCCCTACAGTAACTAGCTCTGTGACCTCGAGCCAGTTACTGAGCCTCTCTGTGCCTCAGTTTCCTCCTCTGGGGACAATGAGAGTAATACCTGCTGCATAGAGGGGGCCATGAACTGCAATGGGCTAGTATATATGAAGTGTGGGGAATCCTGCCTAGCACCAGCTCCGTAAGTATTGTTATTGCTATTTTTAGCATTATTAATCCATGGGGTCTCTTTCTGGAAATGAGGATTGGGCTCGGAGATGTCTAAGCTCCGTTCCAGCCCGCACCTTCTTTCTACAAAGCTGAGATTCTCGCTGTCGTACCAGGGAAGACAGGCAAAGCAGCTGAAACAAGCCTTTGCTGAGCGCCTGCTGTGCATCCAGCCTGGGTTCAGCGCTGGGTTCACACATCAGGAAAGCCCTGTCTTGTTCTCAAGGAGGTCTCACTGTGGAGTTCCCCCTGCAAGGGGCCTCATGTCCTTCCCCTCCGTGGTCCCAGTCTCCGCTGCAAAATGAGAGGCTCTGAGATCCAGTTTGGACATTCAAAGGTCCTGATTCTTAGAGGGTGAGGCCTGAGACCAGGGGCCTGTGTTGGACATGGGGGCCTCCTGGACAGGCGTGCACCTCGGCTCTGAGAAGTGATGGAAGTGTTTACCCCAGGTCATGCCCTCTCTGTGCTGGGCCCTTGCCTCTCCAGCTTGCTCTGCCCTGGTTTGCCCATCACACAGCCCCACACATTGCTGGCTCCAGGGCCACACAGAGCAATTCTTTGCATGGCTGCTTGGGCTGACCCATAAGGTGGGGGGCAGGGCCAGGGTCCCCCAGCTTAGCACGAGCCCGGCTCCACGTGCACGGGTACAGCCCGGCCAGAGGAGCAGCCCACGCGTCCCGGGGCCGGAAAGAAACTCAGCTGCCTCGGAAAGAAATGAATGTTGGGGCCAGGGTTGGGAGGCAGAAGTTTGATTCAACCTGGAAAAGTTTGGCTTAACCTTCAGCATGGTGGGAGTAACAGAGAGGCTGGGTCAGCGTGCTGGTCAAAGGCTGAGCTGAGACTTCCTCACCAACCTCCCATCTCTTTGCTCCACTTCACAGGTTGTTTAGGGATGTAGAGGCCCTTTCCTCTGTCTGTCCTGCTGTTTCCTCTACAGTTGGGCCAAAGGAACTTTCTCCTATCTTTTGTTGTTATTGTTTGTAATTGTTTTTAATTGTTGTATTTTGAAGTTAATCACCAAGCACTTTTCTCTTCTCCTTCCTTCACTGCCACCCCAACAGGCCACCATCCTAACAACCGAGGATGCAGGAAAGAAAACCGTGACAGCCATGCCTGGGACCTCTGAGGGTCAAGGGATCTGTGACACAAATTCAAGGTGAATCAATGTAGTCATATGACTTGGATAAGGGGTCTCTTGGCTGCCCTGCTTTCAGGGTCTGCCTGTGCCATTTTGCCTGCCACAAGGAGCAAGTACTAGGCTACTCAGCCAGCTATGAGGAGGCAGGTGCAGCTGCAGGAGTGCTCACGGAGGGGAGGCAGCCTGTGCAAGCTGTGTGCTCACCTTGCTGGACCACAGTTTACCCTGCCCCCTTCCCTGGGATCTCATACAGCTATGACGTGGAATAGGGGAGATAACAGGTATAAAAGGGCTTCATAAACTACAAAAGGTCATTCATTCATTCATTCAGCAAACATATGCTGGAGGCCCTCTATCTGCCGGGGGCTGGGCATTCAAGGTGCAGTGAAACAGCTCTGAGCATTGGAGAATTATTAACAGAAGGTACTATGGGAGCAAGGGGCTGAGGGGCCAACCTCAGCCCAGGCAGCTGTAATTGGAAAGTCATGATCTCTAAATGGGAGAGAGGACCAGCCCAGCACCAGCTGTGAATCCCGCTCTTTCCCCAGTGCAGCTGAGCTGGGGTTTTTCCAGACACAGGTTTCCACCATCAATTAGGGGGATCTAGAGGCTGCTCAAAGGGTTCCCTCTGCTCCTAACTCCACCGACAGGCTGAGCCATGGCAACGTGACTGCCTGGCCAAACTCTTCAAATACAAAATGAAAACCATCCGTCCTATAAGAAAGAACTGCATCAGGTTACTATGGTAACTGGGTTCACTCTGGGCAGAGCCGCAGGTTCCCTGGATTCCCTGATGAGGAATGAGAGTGTACACCATCCATGTTCAGGGGCGGCAGGTCGGCAGTTCTGCCCAGCTGGATGAGAAGCGGCTGGCACCAGGGTGGTGTCCCCACCTGCCTCCCACATGACCTGCTTCTGCTACCGTTTCCTGGCACAAGGTTGGGGAGGGGGACAACACACAGTAGTGGAGTTGGAGGCTGGTGAGCTGGACTGAAGTCTCACACATCCAGACACTAGCTGTGGGATCGTAGGCAAGCCCCATCACCTCTCTATGCCTATTTCCACATCTCTGTCATAAGACTATTAACCTTGACCCTGTCCATCTCTTGGGATTAGCATCAGGATCAAGTAATACAGATAACACAAGAGAACATTCTTTACGAACTACAGTCGGCCATCGATATCCACAGATGAAGAACTGTCGATGCAGAGGGCAGGGGGTTCTATACCATTTTATATAAAGGACATGGATTTTGGTGTCTACAGAGTTTACTGAGCTTACTCCTCAGATTTTGGTGTTCACAGAGTTTACTGGAGCCAATCCCCTGCAGATACCAAGGGATACCTGTACTCTCAAAATGTAAGGGATTATTAATCCCTGTGAGGCACTGAGAGGCAGTGTGTATGGGGGCCCATGGGGATATAGCCCAGGCTGAAGATCAAGAGCCTCTGCTAGACAGGGCTCCAGTGCAGGGGTCTGTCAGTCAGCACGGTGGGCAGCACGGCCCAGAAGATTCCTCTGCTGTCCCATAGGAGGACAGCCTTGTTCCTGCTCCCATCTGACCCCTGGAACCGCAGCTCTCTAAGTGTAGCCTCTCTCCTTTCCGACTCAAGCAGATAACAATACCCCACCCTGCCACATCCTCACTCAGCATTCTGTTCATTCCTTACAAATCACAAGTCTCAGCTGTGTATCATCTTTACTTGGAACCCTGAGTATTCTTGGAAGGACTGAAGCTGAAGCTCCAACACTTGGGCCACCTGATGCCAAGAGCCGACTCATTGGAAAAGACCCTCATGCTGGGAAAGATTGAGGACAAAAGGAGAAGGGGGCGGCAGAGGATGAGAGGTTGGATAGCACCACCAACTCAATGGACAGGAATCTGAGCAAACTCCGAGAGAGTGAAGGACAGGGGAGCCTAGAATGCTGTAGTGCACAGGGTCACAAAAAGTTAGATACGACTTAGCTGTTGGAGAAGGAAATGGCAACCCACTCCAGTACTCTTGCCTGGAACAGAGGAGTGTGTAGGCTACATATCGTCCTTGGGGTCACAAAGAGTCTGACATGACTGAGCAACTTCACTTTCACTTAGCTATTGAACAACAACAACAACTTGGTTTTTATCTATCTCTTTCCCACCTCTCCACCCACCGCCCAGAGCAGTGTTTCTTGATCTGTCTGCAACAATCACTTGGAAAGCTTATTTTTAAAGACCCACATTCTGGCCCACCCTCAGTTCAGTTCAGTCGTGTAGTCGTGTCCGACTCTTTGCGACCCCATGAATCGCAGTACGCCAGGCCTCCCTGTCCATCACCAACTCCCGGAGTTCACTCAGACTTACGTCCATTGAGTCCATGATGCCATCCAGCCATCTCATCCTCAGTTGTCCCCTTCTCCTCCTGCCCCCAATCCCTCCCAGCATCAAGGTCTTTTCCAATGAGTCAACTCTTCGCATAAGGTGGCCAAAGTACTGGAGCTTCAGTTTTAGCATCATTCCTTCCAAAGAAATCCCAGGATTGATCTCCTTCAGAATCGACTGGTTGGATCTCCTTGTAGTCCAAGGGACTCTCAAGAGTCTTCTCCAACACCACAGTTCAAAAGCATCAATTCTTCTGCGCTCAGCCTTCTTCACAGTCCAACTCTCACATCCATACATGACCACAGGAAAAACCATAGCCTTGACTAGACGGACCTTAGTCAGCAAAGTAATGTCTCTGCTTTTGAATATACTGTCTAGGTTGGTTATAACTTTTCTTCCAAGGAGTAAGTGCCTTTTAATTTCATGGCTGCAGTCACCATCTGCAGTGATTTTGGAGCCCAAAAAAACAAAGTCTGACACTGTTTCTACTGTTTCCCCATCTATTTCCCATGAAGTGATGGGACCAGATGCCATGATCTTCGTTTTCTGAATGTTGAGCTTTAAGCCAACTTTTTCACTCTCCTCTTTCACTTTCATAAGGTAATAGCTAATGTTCCCACTGTGAATTCTTAGTTCTGTGATAGAGATCTTGTTCTCAAAATTGAGATTTTTTTGCCTTGTGGGGTTCAGTTAAACACAAAAGAAGGATGTAGTAAAAGAATTTTAAAAATAGGTATAAAAAACAGAAAATAAGACTAGTAAAACAGTAGAGTCTTTTCTATTGCAGTAGTTACTAATGCAATTATCCCATCAAAAGGTAGACATTAGAAGAATGAAAAAAAAAGTGATCTATCTCTATGCTGTTAACAAGAGACTCATTTTAGATGCAAAGAAGCAAATAGTTTGAAAGCAAAAGGATAGAACAATATATCACCTAATGGAAACCAAAAGAGGGCTGAGGTACCTAAACTAGACTATTATAATAGACAAAGGATGCTATTATAGATTGATAAAAGGGTCAATCCTTCAGAGAGATATAACAATTATAATTTATATACAACTAACATAGAGCCTCATATAAAAATAGAAAGATAAAAGCATACTAAAGACA
Organism: Aepyceros melampus; assembly: GCA_006408695.1. Lineage (NCBI taxonomy): Eukaryota > Metazoa > Chordata > Mammalia > Artiodactyla > Bovidae > Aepyceros > Aepyceros melampus. The sequence continues at coordinate 112,115 of SJXQ01000606.1, forward strand.
AAGACAAAGTTATCAGAAGAAAGGAATTAATAGACTAGAGAGGATAAAACCGAAAGACAGAATACATATAACCTATAAAAATACAGAATCACTGTTTCACATCTAAACTAGTACATTACTGTAAATCAACTATACCTCAGTGAAAAAGAAATAGAGAATACAAAACACAGGAGAAAAAAGCTGGCTCTTTGAGTAGACCAACCACATTGAAAAATTTTTAGGTAGACTGACAAAGCAAATAAAACATTTAAACAATTAAAATAACGAATGAAAGTTTGTCCACTACTACCAACCTTTCAGAAATAAGAATGATTTTGAGAGAATGTTTTGAAAATTTGCATGTTAACATGTCTATATGAAAGAAACAAATTGTTAGAAAAACACAAACTACCAAAGCTAAATTAAGAAGAAATAGAAATACAAACACACCTATAAGTAGTTAAAGAGACTAAACCATAAAAGTCTCTAAACAAAGAAAAGCCTAGCCAACTATGTCCTCAACTGATGAATTCTAATAAAAATTTAAAAAATACCAATCCTCCTCAAAATCTTGAAAGAAATAAAAGAAAAAGAAATATTTCCTACATCATTCTATATGAGACCAGGATAATCTAGACACCATGGCTGGACAAAGACATCACAAGAAAAACCTCTATCCCTTAGAAATCCTCACCAAAATACCACCAAACCAAATCCAGAAACACAATTAAATGATTATTATTATCAAATGGAATTTATCTCAGAAATGCAGAGGTGTTTAAATGGGTGAAATCAATTAATGGAACATAAAACATTAAGAGAATAAGGGAGAAAACATGTCTCAATTGATACATTAAAAAAAAATACACTCTTTCATGACAAAAACGCTCAACAAACTAGGAATAGAACAAAGGGCATCTATGGAAAAAATCCAAAGTTTACACAACAATAAAAGATAAAAGGCAGAAAATTTTCCCACTAAGTACAGGAAAAAGACAAGGATGCACACTTTTGTCATTTCTATTTAATACTGTACAAGAAGTCCTAGACAGAAAAAAAAAAAGGCAAGAAAAGGAAATAAGTCATCAAAAGTGGAATGGAATAAGCCTATCAACATTTGTAGGTGACCTGATCTTATATACAAGGAACAGACAAATACACACATAAACTACTAGGGCTAATAAATGAAGGCAGCACAACTTGCAGGGTTCAACATTAATATACAAAATCAGTAGTAGAAATATACACTAGTAATAATCTGAAAAGGAAAGTCTGAAAAACAATTTCACGTTCAATGGCATAAAAAATACTGCATTATAGAGAAAGATTACTTAATAAGTCTGTAGTTTCCTTCTGGGTTTATGAAAAAGTTCTGAGACTAGGGACAGATGATAGTTGCACATTATTGTGACCATATTTAATGCAGCTGAATTGCATATTTTAAGATGGTTGAAACTGTAAACTTTATGCTAAACTTTATATTAAAGTTAGTGTATTTTACCACAATAAAAAGATATTAGTGCATGTCAACTGTAAATATCAGCTATACTGTCCAGAGCATGAGGACTTTTTCTAAGGAAATAAAAGGGAGAAGACCAGGTTTTGATATTGTAGGTATTTTCCTACAATACCTACAAAATACCTACAAAAGCAGGTATTTTCCTGCTTTTGAAGCATAATAACATATACATGAACTATCTTAAGAAAATAATAAAACTTCTTTCAAAAACATGAACTATGGAGACTATTAATATATTCACATACAGGGAGGTTTACTACTTTTAAAACTCTAATTTCTTCCATAAAGATGGAACATAATGAATGTCGCAGAGTAAAAAGTATGGATTTAGGATCAAACTGACAACAAATAAATGTAATTCACTTTTTCAAACCCTAAAGAATGGTAATGAAGGCCTGAGCAAATATCAGGTATCAAAATATAAATGCATATTAGTTGCTCAGTTGTGTCTAAATCTTTGCGACTCCACGGATTGTAACTCGCCAAGCTCCTCTGTCCATGGAATTCTCTAGGCAAGAATACTGGAATGGGTTGTCATTCCCTTCTCCAGGGGATCTTCCCAACTCAGGGATTAAACCAAGGTCTCCCACATTGCAGGCAGATTCTTTACCATCTGAGCCACTAGGGAAGTCCCAAAATATAAATATCTAATGATAAAAAGCTATAAAACTTTAAAAAAAACCTCAATTTCAAACAATATAAAAAACTTAAAAAACTCACAGTATTTAAAAGAAAATAAAATTATGAATAAGATATTGAAAGAATTTATATATTAAAAGGAAATATATTTTCCAATGTATAAAAGGAGAGAGGACTAGGAAGAGTAAAGCTGATTTTTAAAATCTTCTATTGAGTAAAATCCAAGACATTAAATGCTATGAAAATTTTAAAGTTGAAAAAAATCAACATTTTCCAACCTCCAATAATGATATTTGGGCAATAATTGTCATTAGGAAAAGGAGCAGACTGTCATCACTTAAATTCACGAATAAATGCTAGTACACCAGTACAAATGAGACACTTAGATAATATGTGCCACTTTATGTGCTAAACATATAAGGCATTGAACTAAATGTCAAATATGGACCATTCTATGGGATACTGTAGTTTCACCAACAAATAAATAGCTAACAATGGGAAGAGGATCTGATTTGATCCTTTGAAGGAGAGCTAAAGAGACATAAGACAGCAGAAACAGTTTTCAGTGAATAGACCCTACACAGATCCTGATGAAAGCAAGTTAACTGTAAAACAAAATGGTAAACAATTAAGAAAATTTGAAAATGAACATGACTTTAGATAGTACTAAGGAATTCTTAACTATGTTGTCATTTTGCTACATAAAAGAAAAAAAAAAGCCATTTCTTGTTTTGTTTGAAAATATATACTGAAGTACTTGGGTTGGTGGGGGGAGATAAATTATATCTGGGAGATTTGCATAAAAATACTTTAGCAAAAAATGGCAAGTGAAAGTCTCTCACTCATGTCCAACTCTTTGCAACCCCATGGACTATATAGTCCATGGAACTCTCCAGGCCAGAATACTAGAGTGGGTAGCCTTTCCCTTCTCCAGGGGATCTTCCCAACCCAGGGATCAAACCCAGGTCTCTCGCATTGCAGGCAGATTCTTTACCAGCTGAGCCATAAAATAAGTACAACAAAATGTTAGTTCTTAAAAGTGTATGATGTTACCTGGGATTTGTTGGACCCTGTGTTTGTTTATACATGAAAAACTTTTTTGATAAGTAAATTTATAAAAGGAAGAAATGAAAGCAAAAATTACAAACTCTTTATTTTTAAAATACTGGACAAGTTTGAAATTAAAAAGTAATGTTCCTAGGAAGGAAAAATACAATTAGAGATCAGATAATACACTGCTAAAGAGAAAAGTCATGAACTAGAGAGTAATTGAAAGAAATGAACCAAAAGGCAACTTAGAGAGGAAGGGGCAGGGGGATGTAAGAGAGATATGGAAAACTGAGACAATCCAGGTGGCAACATAAAAAAAGAAAAGGGAGAAAATGAGGGAAAGGAAATAATAAAAGTCATATCTTTTGAGAATCATTGAAAATTAGTGAAACTCTCAGATATGTTAATCAACATAATTCTAACTGCAATTTAAGTAAAATCTAAATCTATCCCCCACACATCATAGAACTTCAGAACATAAAACACAAAGAAAATATTTTAAAATTCAAACAAAAATGAAAGATGTGTCCACTAACAAATAAAAATAAAACTGAGAGTAGTCTTTTCCACAACAAAAATATATCTACTAGGCAAAGATACAGGGATTTCAAATGATTGAAGGTAATTTGAAAATAAAATAACAGTATGTGTGTGCTCAGTTGCTTAATATGTCTGACTCTTTTGTAAACCCATAGACTATAGCCCATCAGGCTCCTCTGTCCATCAGATTTCCCAGGCAAGAATACTGAAGTGGGTTGCCATTTCCTCCTCCAGGGGATCTTTCGAACCCAGGGAATCAAACTCATATCTCCTGTGCATCCTGCATTGGCAGACAAATTCTTTACCACTGCACCACCTGGGAAGCTCCAGAATCTCAGGATAATACTTAGCAATAGAAAAGTAGATATAGAGATGCTAATATAATAGATTTCTGGGGAAAAGGCAATATAAAGGTAAATATGATAAATGTATAATAAAAGAGAAGGAATTCATGATGTAGTGTAAACATTATAAACTTATACTTTACTAATAACACACGTGTAACTTACAATGTGAAGATTAAATTTTAAAAAGAAATTGGAAAATATACAGTCATTGCAGAAGATTCTAACACTCTTCTCTGAGGTTTGATAGATTTAAAAAATTAAGGATAAAGCCTAAAATTGACTTGCAATATTATGCCATAGTAAAGGCATAATATTCTTAAGCATTTAAGGAACATTTCAGTAACTTAAAACATTCTAGCCAACCTCTGTTCAATAAAGTGAACTCACTTCTGCCATGATTGAAATACTGTCCTGTCCAATTCAGTAGCTACTAGCCAAATATGGCTCTAAAGAACTTATTAAAATGCCCAGTTCAACTGATTAACTGAATTTTAAATTTTATTTAATTTGATTTAATGCAAATTTAAATAACAGCATTTAACTTTACTTTCTACTTCCCTGGTGGCTCAGATGGTAAAGATTTTGCCTGCAATGCAGGAGACCCTGGTTTGATCCCTGGGTCAGGAAGATCTCCTGGAAAAGAGAATGGCAACCGACTGCAGTATTCTTGTCTATAGATTTCCATTTACAGAGGAGCCTGGTGGGCTACAGTCCATGGGGTCCCAAAGAGTCAGACATGACTGAGCGACTAATACTTTCACATTTTCATTTAAATAACACAATATGGACAGTAGAGTTCATCACACAACTGAAATTACAGCAAATACCAAAGAATAGATATGAGACAGATGATATTTCTAACTGGGATAAACTATGTTAGCAATCAATAAAAAAGAAATATTATAAACTTTAAATTTTATATTTAGAAATATAAAATGATATTTATAAATGAAATCAGTTGAAGGAAGAAGCATGAAGGGAATTACAATCCAGTTTGAAATTAACAGTAGAAAATATCAAATTTTGAATTCTGAACTTTATCAGCATAGGATGAAAACTTTGTAAGACATAAAGGATTATATTACCCAAAAGGAGGATTAAATATTAATGAGTTAAGCCTAAAAGTAAGTTCAAAATGAAACAACAGAGAACAATGACAAGAAATTTAATAGGTAAAAAGTAAATAATATAGATGAAATGAGGAATAAGCATAATAAATTATGATAAAAACAGAATACAAAAAACAATGTCCTTCTCTGTAAAGAGGAATAAAAATGTGCTAATATTAATCAACAAAAAAGAGAAATGCATAATTATTGAAATAAAAATAAGACATATAATCACAACAGAAATCTTTTAAAAATATAGTGATATTGTAAGTATTTTTATTTCATATGAAAACAGACAGTTTTTCAATTCCTAGAAGGCATTGGCATATCAAAATAGAGTCAAGACAGAACAAACTACCTGAACTTAATTATAACTGAAAAAAATCTTGACTCAACTTGCCATCCTGCCTATAGACCCAGATAGCCAGCTGGCCCAGTTGTGAACCTCACCAGCATCTAGGCCACTTGTGGACTCTGCCAGTTGACCCTCAGACAGACTGTGACACCCAGTCCATACACACCATACCTCATTATATATATGAAAATCTAAAAACTCAACCATCTATTGGAATTAATTGAATTCAATAAATTTGTAGGATATAAAATCAATACACAGAAATCAAGTACATTTCTCTACACTAATAATGAAATAGCTGAAAAAGAAAAGAGAAAACTAACCCATTCACAGCATCAAATAAACAAAATAAAATAAAGCATTAATAAATTTAAATAAGGAAGTGAACGATTCATACACTGAAAATTAGAAAAAAAATTGAAAAAGCAACAAACACTCTGTGCTCATGGGCCAAAGAATTAACATTGTTAAAATGTCCTATTACCCAAAGCCATATATAGATTCAATGCAAACTGTATAAAAATTCCAATGATGATTTTCACAGAAATATAAAAAAGAATACTAAAATCTGTATGGAATCACAAAAGACCCAGAATAGCCAAAGCAATCCTGTGAAAGAACAAAGGTGAAATCACATACTGATTTCAAACTATACTACAAAGCTATAGCAATCAAAAAGCAGTGTACTTACATAAAAATAGACACAAAGATCAATGAAACAGACTTTAGAGCACATAAATAAATCAACACATATATAGTCTAAAACTATATTTTACAAACACAAGACGCAGGTTTGATCCCTCAGTCAGGAAGATCCCCTGGAAAAGGAAATGGCAACCCACTCCAGCATCCTTGCTTGGGAAATCCCAAGGACAGAGGAGCCTGTCAGGCTACAGTCCATGGGGTTACAAAGAGTCAGAATCAGCTTAGTGACTAAAACAACAATTTAATAAGGTAGCCAAGAATAATCAATGGAAACATTACACTTTCTTCAATAAATGATATAAGAAAAACTGTATAACTAAATGTAGAAAAATGAAATTAGACCCCTATCTTACAGAACTCACAAAAATTAACATAAAATAGATTAAAGACTTAAACATAAGACTTGAAACTATAAAACTCTTGGGGGAAAAGCTCCTTGATGCTGGCCCTGACAACAATTCTTTGAATATTACACAAAAGTTCAGTCAATAAAAACATAAATCAGCAAGTGACAGTACATCAAAATAAAAGGCTTCTGTGCATCAAAGGAAGCAAACCATCAACAAAATGAAAAGGCAATCAGAATGGAAGGAAATACTTGCAAACCATATGTCTGATAGGTTAATATCCAAAATATATAAAGAACTCTTACAACTCAATAACAAAAAAATCCTCACAACAATCCAATGAAAAAGTACACAGAGGAACTGAGTAGACATTTTTCCAAAGAAGACAGAAATGGTCAACAGGTATATAAAAACATGCTAAACAATGTGAAACATCAGGGAAACACAAGGCAACACTACAATTAAATATTTCATCCTGTTTGAATGACAATTGTCTAAAAGAAAAAATATAAAAAGTGTTGGAAACAGTGTAGAGAAAAGGGAACCCTTATGCACTGCTGGTGGAAATGTAAATTGGTAGAGCCACTGTGGAAAGTAGTATGGGGATTCTTCAAAAAATTAAGAACTAACCTCTGATCCAGCAATCCCACTTCTCAGAATTTATCCAAATGAAATAACAGGATATCAAAACTATATCTCCCATATCTACTGCAGCATTATTCACACCAAGCACGATATGGAAACAACTTAAGTGTCCATCAGTGAATGAATGGATAAAGAAGATGTAGCATGTATATGTAATGGAATAGTCAGCCTTGAGAAAGAAGGAAATTCTGACATTTGTGTCAAATGTAGGGCCCTTTAGGGCATTATGATAAGTGGGATAAGTCAGAAGAAGAAAGACAGATACTGTATGATATAACTTATATGTGAAATTAGCCAAGTTTATAAAGTAGAAAAGAGAATAAATGGAGTTGCAGGGTAGAGAGATGCTATCAAAGGATAGAAACTTACAGTTAGAAAATGAGTAAGTTCTACAAGCATATTGCACAGCAGTTTTATTATAATTTAAATTACTGCATTATATTCTCAACAGTTGCTGAGAAAATAGATCTTAAAACTTCTAAACACAATAAAGAAAACTAACTATGTGGCATGATGGAGATGTTAACTAATACTACAGTGGTAAGTATACTGAACTTTGTAAGTGTAAAACACTTACATGCACCCCTGTTCCAAACAGTATTACTTACAATAATCAAGATGTGAGAACAATCTAAATGTCCATAGACATATAAATTGATAAAGAAGATGTGGTGTATATACACAATGGAATACTACTCAGCCATAAAAATGAATAATAATGCTGTTTGTAGCAACAAGGAAGGGCCTAGGGATTATCACACTAAGTAAAGTAACTCAGATAAATATCATATGATATGATTTTTAAGTGGTACAAATGAACTTATTTA
>SJXQ01000606.1:120204-134763 GCA_006408695.1 Aepyceros melampus
GCCATAAAAATCGATGAAATAATGCCATTTGCTGCAACATGGATGCACCTAGAGATTATTATACTAAGTATTGTAAACCAACTATACTTCAATAAGAAATAAAATAAAATAACTGTAATTTAATAAGAGCCTGGATATAAGACAGACCTCCCAAAGTCAAATGCATTTCTGTATACTACAGACAAATAATTAGCAAAGCAGAGTTTAAGATATAATGTATATTAGTCACAATAGTGTGAAGTACTTTAAATCTGACAAAAGATATGCAAAATGTGTGAATAAGAAATTATAAAGTTTTACTGAATGACATTAAAGAAGACCCAATTAAAATGAGACAGAAAACTTATCATAATAAAGATATCAATGATCCCAAATTAGTTTAAGTATTAACTTAAATTTCAATTATAATACCAAGTGGGTTGTTGATGAGCTTGATATGCTGATTAGAAAAACTTCTGTGGCAAAGTATAGATCAAAGCATAATTAACTTCTTATTCTGGAGCAAAATATTGTACAGAAATGTGTTTTGCTGGATCGCAGGAAACATTGGGAAGATATAACAATAAAGCAGAGTGGACCTGGCATAAGTATAGACAAACTAATCAGTAGAATATAAAAGAGAGCTCAGAAGTGAAGACTATACATATTTTGCTGTATTAAGAATATGACATAGCAGAACAGGAGGGAAAAAATGCAGTTTAAATAAGGGAGGAACAAAAAAATAGTTATCCTTAAATAAGAAATCAATTCGAGTTAAACATAAATTTTAGAATAAAAATTATATAATATTAGTAAAAACTACAGATGAAAATATTTCTGTAATCAGGACAGTGAAGGATTTTGTTGTTGTTGTTCAGTTGCTAAGTCATGTCCAGCTCTTTGTGACTCCATGAACTGCAAGATTCCAGGCTTCCCTGTACGCTTCACTATCTCCTGGAGTTTGCTCAAATTTATGCTCATTGAGTTGCTATATTATACAAGTTATAAAAAGTGCTAAATCTCAGAGAAATGATTGATAAAATTTACTATAGTAAAATTAAGAATTTTGAGTCAGCAAAGAACAACTCAAAGAAGGAAAAAAGATAAGCCTGAAACAGGGAGAAAATATTTACAAATATTTATGAATTATATAGCCAAATGGGACCATCAGGAAAATATTGATTACTACAAACAATAAAAGGCAACTAAAGATTATTTTTCAAACACTAAATATATAAAGAGGAATCCCATAGAGGAAGAAATGTATATATCAATAAATATATGAAAAGATGAATAATCCTATTAACAGTGATGAAAATACAAACCAGAGTCACAATAAGAAGCCATTTTATATGCATTCAATTTACAAAACCATGGTTTCTTATAACATCCAGTATGGGTCAACAGGACTTCTTATATGTTGCCAGTAGAAATGTAAAGCTGCAATCCCTTTAGAAAAGAATTTGGGATGAAAAAGGCAATTTCAAGTAGATTACATACAACATGCTATATTTTCCTTAATATTCAAAACAACAAAACTAAACATTTTATTGAGACACAGAAATATGCAAAATAATTTTAACAAACAAGAGTCTAATGATCACAAAACTCAAGATAGTCCTTGCTTTGGGTAGAGTGGCAGAAAATGAGAAAAGTGGAGGAACACAAGGAGAGAAGTACTATCAATTTTCCATTTTTCTACTTGCTGTTTAGTCACTGCAGCATGTCTGACCTCCATGGACTGTAGCCCACCAGGCTCCTCTGTCCATGGGATTTCCCAGGCAAGAATACTGGAGTGGGTTGCTGTTTCCTTCTCCAGGGGATCTTCTCACCCAGGAATCAAATGGCATCTCTTGCATTAGCAGGTATAGTCTTTACCACTAAGTCACCCAGGAAGCCCAATATCAGGTATCAGTTCAGTTCAGTTCAGTTCAGTTGTTCAGTCGTGTCTGACTCTTTGCGACCTTATGAATCGCAGCATGCCAGGCCTCCCTGTCCATCACCCACTCCCAGAGTTCACTCAGACTCATGTCCATTGAGTCAGTGATGCCATCCAGCCATCTCATCCTCTGTTGTCCCCTTCTCCTCCTGCCCCCAATCCCTCCCAGCATCAGAGTCTTTTCCAATGAGTCAACTCTTCGCATGAGGTGGCCAAAGCACTGGAGTTTCAGCTTTAGCATCATTCCATATAATTTTCCCCAATTTCCCTTTTCAACAGTGAGATACATTTTGTTTCAAAGTAACAAATATATATTAACTATGCTTATGGTACAAGTTAACATCCATTTGTTTCACAGACAGGAAGCCTCTGTGACTATTTTCCCTCCTTCAGCTGTCAGCACTCTATAACTATATAAATTTCATTTTTTTAAACCATAAGCGATCTTAAAAGACCAGGTATGTCCTACTGAAGAGTTCTTAAATAAGAATTCTATACAAGATTGACAGGTGAGAAGAAATATGAGATACCAAAGAGAGATAGCTATAATCTATAAGACCTGACAACCAATGAGTTTAGCGAGTAAAAGACAAAATGATTTAAAGGCAAAAACTCTGAGATTTCTGAGGTATGTTATGCTGGATGGTGAAGCCATTTGATAAAGCAAGAAATAGATTTAACAGTGAGGTCATGTTTTGGTATGTTTATAGGATATCTGGGAAAAGTTGTCCACTAGACCTATATGATCCTGACTTTAGGAAAAATGTTTGGTTTGCAGCTATGTATTTTGGATCTAGGCACAGAGGTATTTCTTCCATTTATATGACTAAATTAGACTAGCCTCTGCTTTTCTCCTTTTACACACACATTCTATGGAGAGAAAAGAACACAAAGTAATATCAGTATGGAGAGAGCAAGTAAAAAAGAAAATCTCATAAAAGTGACTGAGGAATGAAACTATTAAATAAACTATGGATAGAGTAATGTCATAGAAACCAAAGAAGGAAAATTTTCAAGGATTCAGTGAGAAGTAACATAAAATGTTGCAAAGAGGTTACACAAGACAATGACTTGTATAACTATCTGATTGTGACTGTCCATTGGATTGGTGACCTTTTCTAGTTATATTGAAGAGGAAGAAGAGAAACCAGGATGTGGCACGTTGAAGAATATGAGTTGGTAGTAAGTGAAAAGGAGGAGCATCTCAGAAAAAGAAGAGCAAAATAGGGCAACAGCTAGGGAGGGGTGTTCGTTGTTTTTTAAGTTAGGAGAGACTACAGTATAATTATAAACTCTTAGAAACTCAGTAGAGAGCAGAAGGTTGAAAACTCAGAAGAAAGAGAGAATGACACAGTGGACAAAGTCCACAGAGGGAGGGAATGAGATAATAAGATAAAGAACCCAGAGAACCCAGATAGAGGAATTACCAGCCATTAAAAAAAAAATAAAAAAGGATTGACTTTTTGCTCCATGCTGTTTAAAAGTATATTATACTAAAGGCATTCAAACTTTTTCTATAAAGGGTCAGATAGTAAATACTAATTTAGGCGTTGGAGACATACAGTCTCCATTGCAACTCCTAAGTTCTGCCACTATAGAACAAAGGCATTCATAGACAATACATTCCTACATGGGTGTACTTTTCTGTTTACAAAAACAAACAACTGGCCATAGCTTGCTGGCCCCTGTATTGTACTACCAAATCTCTCCAAGAAATTAGAAGCAAATGGCTTTAGGGCCACAGATTTGTAATACAGGGAAACAGAGCTCAGAGATCCTGATCTCATCAATTGCATATACATTTTAAATCATAAAGTCATGTGTATATTATGTTAAAACAACTGGTTAATTCAGGTAACTTAGTCAATAAGTTAAATCATGCAGTTTAAAGGAGAAATAAACTTTTATTTCTCACATGGGAGACTTTCTTCCTGCTGACACAATAAACTTGTTTCCTTTAGACTGAGGAATCAAGATGTTAAAATCCACCCAACAAGTTAAGCACTCTATCTCATCATAAATAAATAAGTTTAGTTTTGAATCTTAATGGAAAAGTGCAGATATTTGGCTGAAAAACCCTTACTCCTAACTAAATCAGCATGTTTGCTAATTCTGAACAGTATATCAACTCTCACCTTGATTACAAAGCTTTAGTCATTTCCAAAAAAGTCACAGGAAGTCAAAAGGCTGTGTCAAAAATATCTGTGCCCGGTGTCAGCCCTCAATAGACTTTACAAACATATCTGTTGCTTTAATATGGAGTGGTCCTCCTATGGTTATAAGAGACCAATTTTCTTATCATTTCAAAGTGTGACAAGGTTTATTTGAATACTGCTTACAGACATCTTAAAGTGTTCAGCTTTGCTTGTGAAAACTATTGGACTGCTCAGCCACAAAGAGATCATACTTTTAAATCTGTTGAAGTTAAGTACCTAACTTGGATTTAGTCCAAAGGGAAAAAATAATGTTATCATTACAAAGTATTCTTTTAAACAGTCAAAAATCCAAAAAGAATTTTACTTTCCAGCTCTGAAATCAACTTATGAATGATTTAAGTAAAACTAGGTTTCTACGAAAAATAAGTTTCTCTCCACTTAGGGAAGATTTCTGAATTCCACGCTCTATAGACTCACTTAATTCCATATCAACATTTACTCTGCATTTCTTCGCCGAGTCTGGAATACTCTGGACCACACTACTTGTGCCTTTTCTACATCTGACACAGTGATTATGTGATTCTATCTCCAGTATTTTAAAAACTGGTAAGAAAAGTGATACTCAGAGACACTAAATTAGTGCGTTTAAAGTGAAAGTGAAATCGCTCAGTCGTGTCTGACTCTTTGCGACCCCATGGACTGTAGCCTACAAGGCTTTTCCTACCATGGGATTTTCCAGGCAAGACTACTGGAGTGGGTTGCCATTTCCTTCTCCAGGGAATCTTCCCAACCCAGGGACTGAACCCGGGTCTCCCACATTGTAAGCAGACGCTTTACCAGCTGAGCCACCAGGGAGCTGTGATCTAAATTCAGGAGTCCTTGAAGCTTTGATTTGTAAAGCAGTGCTATGAGCTTCAGAGAAGGCAATGGCAACCTACTCCAGTATTCTTGCCTGGCAAATCCCATGGATAGAGGAGCCTGGTAGGCTGCAGTCCATGGGGTTGCTACGAGTTGGACACAACTGAGTGAATTCACTTTCACTTTTCACTTTTATGCACTGGAGAAGGAAATGGCAACCCATTCCAGTGTTCTTGCCTGGAGAATCCCACAGACGGCAGAGCCTGGTGGGCTGCCATCTATGGGGTCGCATAGAGTCAGACACGACTGAAGCACTTAGCAGCAGCAACTATGAGCTTAGAGACTGTTATTTCTTGCCAGCATATTTGCTCACTATATTTTTGTAGTCCTTCACCTATCTGGCACAACAGGTAAACTACATAGGTAGAAAAAAATCACTGTTATAAAAAAAATGAGACTCACAAAATTTTACTTAGACTTAAAAGTTATATTATCTCTTAACATCATCATAACAATTCCCTGAAAGAAGCAACATAAAATAACAAACTCTACTAGAAACAGATCTTATAAATCTTCTATAATCCTGTCTCTTCATAATACAATTGAGGAATTGAAACTCAGGGAAGGGACATGACACCAGTGCTATTTTCACTTTGTCATACTCCCTCTTCTACATGTAGAAAATATAGGAAACACAGGAAATGACCTTTCTTTGTTGTTGGATTTTAAACTGTTATCAATGTAGGGCCTAGTTTTCTTCACAGAGATCAAAAATCGATAGTTTAATTAAGAAAACGAGTAAATGATAAATGCACACACAAAAAAGAATTTATGGTCAAACTGTTATTGGACTAGGTCAATGTTTTTCATTTCTGGATAGCAACCAAACAGTAGGTTTTAAAATCCAGTGTGTGGGTCTCAAGCATATTTTTAATGGAATCGGATATAACAGAAAACGGCAGAGAGAGTCACACTGAACGTTTCGTGAGATTTTTATTTGTTACATATACATGTATATATGTGTGCACTGTTGTAAATTGTATTGCTTACCATACAAGAGATTAAAAAAAAAAAACTATTTGAAAATCCCCAGACTACCTGACATCAAGGAGACACACAGATTCTCCAGCTCAACACAATGAAAAGAGGAGGAAATATACAAGAGCCATGAAAGAAATTTTCATGCTACAGTTGTCACTGGAATGGAAATTTTTGATCTAGCGTCTATTGAAGGAGAGTTCTGTCTGGTCTTGTACTTCTTTGGCAGAGCATTCAAATAATGCTCAGCTGTCTCGCACCTCTCAAAGCCCAACTCAGGCCCTTGCAGGAATACAGATGACGTCACCACTGCTCTAATAGGCAGCTCAGTTCTACTTGACAAGTTTCAGGGAAAGAGCTGACAAGAGCAAGATGCCTTCCCAGCTGCTGAGAAGCAGCAGCACCCAAGGAACTGAAGTGAATGTTGTGCTGGGCACTGTGGCATAGCCTTCTGGTGATGGCAAAGAACAGGAGAGGTGGGCCATTCAATCAAAGTGGAATGGACAACCCCAGGAGCACGGAGAAACCCTGAAGGGAAAAAGGTAGAAATGCCATCCACTGGTTTCAGCCCTGCTACAGTGATTTATGGAAATGCTCTCAGTTGTTCCTCATGGAATATACATGTGATTTTCACCCTGGTGCCCTCAATTTTAACTGTAAAATTTATGCACAAGCCTAGACAGATGGAGAAAAAAAAAGAGAAAATAAAGTACAGAGATTGGGAAGATATTTAGGACTCACTTTCAGGAATTCTTAGCCAATGTAAAACTGATAGAGCAACTTTGGTAAATTTTGTGGTTGAAAACTCAGAAATTCTCTACAAAACACACAAAAATCTCTTGCCTGAGATACTTTCAAGAAACTTCAGCTGACATTGAGATTATTGAATTTAAGAAGCCAATCTTAAATTCAGAAAACTAAGACACATGGACATCACCAGATCGTCAACACCAAAATCAGACTGATTATATTCTTTGCAGCCAAAGATGGAGAGGCTCTATACAGTCAGCAGAAATAAGACCGGGAGCTTACTGTGGCTCCGATCATGAACTCCTTATTGCCAAATTCAGACTTAAATTGAAGAAAGTAGGGAAAACCACTAGACCATTCAGGTATGACCTAAATCAAATCCCTTATGATTATACAGTGGAAGTGAGAAATAGATTTAAGGGTCTAGATCTGATAGATAGAGTGCCTGATGAACTATGGAGTGAGGTTAATGACATTGTACAGGACACAGGGATCAAGACCATCTCCATGGAAAAGAAATGCAAAAAAGCAAAATGGCTGTCTGGGGAGGCCTTACAAATAGCTGTGAAATACAGGAAAAAGCATAGCCTTGACTAGATGGACCTTAGTCGGCAAAGTAATGTCTCTGCTTTTGAATATACTGTCTAGGTTGGTCATAACTTTTCTTCCAAGGAGTAAGTGCCTTTTAAATATATATATATATATATATATATATATAAATATATAATGACTGAAATTAGCATAAAAATTGTGTGTGTGTGTGTGTGTGTGTGTGAGTGTTTTGCAGTGCCTCATCCAGTGTATGGTGTACTTTAAAGCATTCAATGAGTATTTCAGTAAAAAAAAAAGAAAAAAAAAGATTGACTACTCTTATCTCTAGACACTCTTCCTACTGCTTCCATGATAGCACCCTCTTCTATTTCTCTTGCTTCACTGACACTGTCCATCCTTTTTCCTGGCTTACCTACAAATGGAATGCTATATAGTTTTAACTAGTCAAGCACAGTGATATCCATGCACATTGATTTATATGTAACTGAGTCAATGTTGTAAATCATAAGTTTTCAAATTTTGTTCTACATAATATTAAGATTTCTTACAGATATATTGGAGTTTCCAAGGGACTGAAACTGGAATCTCTGGGCCTCTATTAAGATTCTAACATCTCTAACTTGGCTTACTTTCTAATTGACGTGATGCTCCATGTTAGAATATAGCATACGAATAATCCAAAATCACTTGTTTCCTACTACCCCAGGTATAACACTCACATGAATATCCAGATCTGCAAAAGACCCTTCTATCTCTCAAGCAAACACTTCCCTGGAGAAAAGCGTGCTATCAGAAAGACCGCTACTACTTCACTGACATAGGCTGAATAATCCTCATTGACCGCTTAACTCAATTCAGTTCTGAAATCAGGACTCCTATTCTTTCATTTTTCCATTCTCTTTTTCTTTTCTTTCCACTTCCCTTTCCTGATCTCCTCCTTATTTAAACTACTAGAATGATTCTTTTATCCAAAGAATGCCATTATCTTCCATTCATCAGTGCTATACTAATTCTTCCCCCCAGTTCTAACTATTCAATGAAAAGAAGCTTTATCTTTCTTCCCTGGTAGCTCATATGGTAAAAAGAAGTGGTAATCTTGACATCTGTAAATTCAAGTTATTTATGCAAATTTATCTAGCCTTTCAGCCACAAATTTCAAGTTATAAATAACAAAGTTTTCCAAAAGTGAGGAAGGGAGGATAAAGTGGGGAGTGTGGGGAAAAGATTATGAGAAGGAAAAATTGCAGATCCACAACTGTAAGTTTTTATCTACTTGGTAATCTTTCTTACCCTTTTTGGGAACACCATAAGATATTTATTTATCTGAAAAAACAAATTCCTTCTATTAGGAATATGTGAAGCCAAATTATCTGAACTCACTACATTTTAAATTTGATGAGTTTGCTCTAACTAAAATATACACCTTAGAGTTTCACATATATAATTATAGCTTTTCTGTTTTATTTTCTCTAATTTTCAGCTTAAAAATATCCTATTTGTAAGACACTGAAAAATATAGTCATATATAACAAAAGTAAAATGTGCCTATTCTCATTACAAAGATAAATAATAATTTTTATGATAGTTTACTTCACCATAAAATCAGGATGCAACTTTCAGCTTATTATTTCTTAATTTTATTTTCATAAGAATTATTCTTAGAAATATAATTTGGGAATGTTGCATATTATTCCATTATGTAACTAGCCATAATTTAGCTATCCAAGCTGCTGAGCAAAATTCACAATCTCAAACACGTTTGTTTATGCATTATATCTAAAGATTTAATTCTTAAAAAAGAATTGATATATGACAGTACATATGTTTTTAAGATTCTAGGTATTTTAAGGAAATAGAATTTTCTGGAAAGCTTATATTATATAATCATTGTACCTAAGTTTCTAGATTTCAGATAAGCCACAGAACATAATTTTCCTGGACTTCTGTAAAGCAATCATTTGCTTAAAAAACAAACAGAAAGAAACAGAAGGCACATTTTTTGAACTTGCTCATTCAAAATTTGCTTACAAAAACTGAGAACTATTGAAGTGGATGAAACTGGAGCCAATTATACAAGTGAAGTAAGCCAGAAAGAAAAACACCAATACAGTATACTAACACATATATATGGAATTTAGAAACATGGTAATGATAACCCTGTATGTGAGACAGCAAAAGAGACACGGATATATAAAACAGACTTTTGGACTCTTTCGGAGAGGGAGAGGGTGGGATGATTTAGGAGAATGGCATTGAAACATGTATACTATCATGTAAGAAATTAATCACCAGTCTAGGTTCAATACAGTATACAGGATGCTTGGGACTGGTGCCCTGGGATGACCCAGAGAGATGATATGGGGAGGGAGGTGGAAGGGGGGTTCAGGATTGGGAACTCATGTACACCTGTGGCGGATTCATGTCAATGTATGGCAAAACCAATACAGTTTTGTGAAGTAAAATGAAGAAAAATAAAAATTAAAACAAAACAAAACAAAACTGAAAACTAAATTTCTGTTTTGTCAGTAATCCGTGTTACTACTGGTTCTCAGTTTGTTTCTTTGTTTGTTTTTTCTTGTGACATCTAAGACCCTATAGCCTATCTGAATGAAACAAACGGAATAACCAAATCAGTTTGAAAATCCAAAACAAATGAGACTCTAAGTTTGATACACATTGATACACCTGCCTATAACTTCTTAAGGGTGATCTTCACACAATTGCACTCATCTCACATGCTAGTAAAGTAATGCTTAAAATTCTCCAGGCCAGGCTTCAGCAATACGTGAACTGTGAACTTCTTGATGTTCAAGCTCGTTTTAGAAAAGGCAGAGGAACCAGAGATCAAATTGCCAACATTAGCTGGATCATGGAAAAAGCAAGAGAGTTCCAGAAAAACATCTATTTCTGCTTTATTGACTATACCAAAGCCTTTGACTGTGGAAAATTCTGAGAGAGATGGGAATACCAGATGACCTGACCTGCCTCTTGAGAAATCTGTATGCAGGTCAGGAAGCAACAGTTAGAACTGGACATGGGACAACAGACTGGTTCCAAATAGGAAAAGGAGTACGTCAAGGCTGTATATTGTCACCCTGCTTACTTAGCTTATATGCAGAGTACATCATGAGAAAAGCTGGACTGGAAGAAACACAGGCTGGAATCAAGATTGCTGGGAGAAATATCAATAACCTCAGATATGCAGATGACACCACCCTTATGGCAGAAAGTGAAGAGGAACTAAATACCTAACCTGCCTCTTGAGAAATCTGTGTGCAGGTCAGGAAGCAACAGTTAGAACTGGACATGGAACAACAGACTGGTTCCAAATAGGAAAAGGAGGACGTCAAGGCTGTATATTGTCACCCTGCTTATTTAACTTCTATGCAGAGTACATCATGAGAAAGGCTGGACTGGAAGAAACACAGGCTGGAATCAAGATTGCTGGGAGAAATATCAATAACCTCAGATATGCAGATGACACCACCCTTATGGCAGAAAGTGAAGAGGAACTAAAGAGCCTCTTGATGAAAGTGAAAGAGGAGAGTGAAAAAATTGGCCTAAAGCTCAACATTCAGAAAACGAAGATCATGGCATCTGGCCCCATCACTTCATGGGAAATAGAAGGGGAAGCAGTGGAAACAGTGTCAGGCTTTATTTTTTTGGGCTCCAAAATCATTGCAGATGGTGACTGCAGCCATGAAATGAAAAGGCGCTTACTCCTTGGAAGAAAAGTTATGACCAACCTAGATAGTATATTCAAAAGCAGAGACATTACTTTGCCAACTAAGGTCCATCTAGTTAAGGCTATAGTTTTTCCTGTGGTCATGTATGATGTTAGAGTTGGACTGTGAAAGAAGGCTGAGCACTGAAGAATTGATGCTTTTGAACTGTGGTGTTGGAGAAGACTCTTGAGAGTCCCTTGGACTCAAGGAGATCCAACCAGTCCATTCTAAAGGAGATCAGCCTTGGGTGTTCTTTGGAAGGAATGATGCTAAAGCTGAAACTCCAGTACTTTGGCCACCTCATGCAAAGAGTTGACTTCATTGGAAAAGACTCTGATGCTGGGGGCAATTGGGGGCAGGAGGAGAAGGGGACAACAGAGGATGAGATGGCTTCATGGCATCACCAACTCAATGGACATGAGTTTGAATGAACTCTGGGAGTTGATGATGGACAGGGAGGCCTGGCGTGCTGCAGTTCTTGGGGTCACAAAGAGTCGGATACGACTGAATGACTGAACTGAACATTAATTTTTCTTCTCTAGGAAAAAAAAAATACCTCTTTTATATCACCCAAAAACCCATGGTGTGTGGGAAGTGTGAGTATTGTGTCTCTTAAAATCTCCTCTCCCAATCCCAGCATGCAGTAAATGGAAAGGTAGTTCCTTCCATACAAAAAGTGAGAGTGTGTATTAGGGTCAAAATGTAAACTCAGAGATGCAAATATAGGAAGAAGAAGAGGTCATAGTAAGCCAGAGTCTTGGCTGGGACATAACCTGAGTTCATCCTACTGAACTATCACTTAGTATTGTTAGGCAGGGAGGAGGGCAGAAGTTAGCAATGATGGAGCAACCTAAGGCAGCCTCAGTCAGAGAATTGTCAAACGTCCCCTCCTCCACTGCTTCCTACTATTCTAAGTCAGCCTCTCTGGATCTCAGATTCATGGGCCTTAATCCTTTCCTTTCTGTTTTCACTAATGAACACCAGGAAACAGACTGTTCCAGAGTCACGAGATATCAATTACACATAAAATTTTTCAAATAGGGAATATCTCAGCTACTGATTTATGTGTCCTCTCACTCAGTTTGGAAAGTACAGGTTTTCAGAGGTATCAAAGGACATTTTCATCAAGTCAAATTGATTATTCTCCAATCCTGCAATACTTGAGAGGATATGCATTAATTTTGTAAACTAATTCCACCTGAGAAAAAAAAATCTGGACAAATGCCAAATATGTATTCCAAAATTTTCATTTAAAAGTGTCCTAGCACACCTTAACAATTATTTTCATTGCTTCATTTTAATTCCATCTTGAATATATACCACTCTTCAAAAGTAAAAATCATACAATCTATCTCTCCTACTGAAATCTTAACATTTATGTTCCCAAGATGCAAATTTCTCTTACTGTAGTTCTCTCACCCTTCATGGCAGAGATTCTTCTCCTTCCCTCCCAACTCATTCAAGGTGACTTGGCACTCAGTCTGATAGAGATCTATGCCAAATAGCATAAGTACCCTGGACCTAACAGAAATGTTTCTCAATGTCCCATAGATTTTTATTAGTTATAACAAGGAGGTAAATATATATTTTTTTAATGGGGGTTAAACTTGTGATGATTTTGGACCATAGCAGATAAGTGGTAAAAGTACTTCAGAATCTTCATCACTGCATTTTCAAGCAATCTCAAATAAGTACACAGAGTAGGTAAAAACTGTATGCATTCTATGTAAAGGCAGCTATGAGACAAGCCTTTTAGTCTACCTTCCAACCACATGAGTGTCCCTTAAGTCCCTCCAAATAGTCTGGAAAACCAAGGCAGAAACTTCCTAGGATCTTGGTACATTTCTGAGTTGGAGAAGGACATCAGAATAGAAGGAAGGGAGGCTGAGAACCTTACTTTCCTTCAATCCATGGTCCACGGCTAAAGGGCTTTAGCAAAAACATATGTGATAAGGCAAGTGTTGCAGCCAGACAATCCAAGGTAGGAAGAGATTAAGTAAATATTTGCATGTATATTGTACATTTCTTTCCCACAGTAGTTTTTTCTATTCCTGGAAGATATCTGCAGGAGAAAAGAATTCTGCAGGAAGAGCAATAATAGTCTGGTACAAAAGTAATTAATCTACTTCCTTAGGTATTTTAAAATTCTATTTGGTAAAGGAATTCCGTCCTTTTATGCATGCAACCAAAATAAATTCTCATAATGAGACTATTGCAAAGGTAGAAATATGTTAATTTACATATGGAAGTGACATTGCTTAATTAAATAAAAAGCTTTTCATTCCTGAAAAGATCTAGTTAGTACTACTTTCTTGAGATCTGAATGCAGTATACAGTCTGAAGGCTGAATGACAGATAGGACAGAAATGTTACTATACTTTGCATATATACAATGAATAGTAGCAAAGGGCATTCTGTGAGCAAGATGGAGAGGGAAATGGCAACTCACTCCAGTATTCTTGCCTGGAGAATCCCAGGGATAGGGGAGCCTGGTGGGCTGCCACTTATGGGGTCGCACAGAGTTGGACATGACTGAAGCAACTTAGCAGCATGAGCAAGATACTGTGCTACCTATCACAGAAGCTTTTGCTATCAAGTTACAATTTGGCATCAGTCAAAAAGTCAGCTTTAGACAGGGATGAAGTTTAGGATATAAAAGAAATGTTTCTTTGGTGACAGAAATATGCCCCAAAGTAAATTTTGTATTTTCCCCATATGTATGTAAAGAAGTGATATTCACTTCAGGCTAGTCATATCAAAGGTAAGTTAGTTATTACAACATCATAGTTACTGCTCAAAAATACATTTGTAATGTGTCCTTGATATTTTTAGACATTTTAGCGTTTCTTTATACATCCATCTTAATACATGTGTGTAACACAATTATAATGAAACTTCACTCTTTAAAAATGAATTTCATTGTTGAGAAAAAATACAGAGTCATAGAAAACTATAATTTGGTAAAAGAAATGGATGATAAATCTGAATAACATCAGTTTTGGTCTAAAACGTTTCAAAGATATACTATGACACAGAATCCAATCACAAAACTAAAAATTCTTCCAAACTGTTACACAAGAAGATTGGCAGGATGCTTGAATTTATTAAATACATTTTCAAATTGATGTAACATTGGTTTATAACATGTTTCTAATATACATTACACTTCAATGTCTATCTACACTGTATCAGGAAAACCATCAAAAATTTAGTTTCCATCCATGACCATGCATTTGACTCTGTTTATCCATTTCACTCTCATCACTCCTACCCTCTGCCACATCACTTCTAGTAACAGATAATCGTTTCTGTGTATTTACATTGCTTTCTATTTGGTGTCATTTGTACATTTATTTTGCGGGGTTTTTGGTTTCTTTCTTATAATCCACACATGAATGGAATCAACAGATTTTGGTGAAAAATTGCCATTGATGTGACACTAAAACAAATTTAAAGTTCTTCATGTTGACGTTTATTTTTTTTTAATTAATTTTTTTTAGTTTGTTTTGCTTTAAAATACTGTATTCATTTTGCTATACATTGACATGAATCAGCCACGAGT
>SJXQ01000606.1:138631-149085 GCA_006408695.1 Aepyceros melampus
CTGATTCCTAGAATGTCGACGTTCACCCTTGCCATCTCTTGTTTGACCACTTCCAATTTGCCTTGATTCATGGACCTGACATTCCAGGTTCCTATGCAATGCTTCTCTTTACAGCATCGGATCTTGCTTCTATCACCAGTCACATCCATAACTGGGTATTGTTTTTGCTTTGGCTCCATCCCTTCATTCTGTCTGGAATTATTTTTCCACTGATCTCCAGTAGCATATTGGGCACCTAATGACCTGGGGAGTTTCTCTTTTGCTATCCTATCATTTTGCCTTTTCACACTGTTCATGGGGTTCTCAAGGCAAGAATACTGAAGTGGCTTGCCATTCCCTTCTTCAGTGGACCACATTCAGGATGTTCTTAACTACAAATTGAAAAAATAAAACTCAGAGTGGCTTTAACAATGAAGAGATTTATTATCTCACATAACAAGCACTCCAAAGGTAGTGTTTTCCACCTCTGTAGCATAAATAGAGTTTATTTTGCTGTTCTTCCATCCAGAATGTATAATTGTCCCTCATATTTTCAATATGGCTACAATAGCTCCAGGTATCCCATCCTCACACAACAATGCAGAAAACAGCAGAAAAAGAATTACTTTCTTCTTGTAGGTCTCTAAGTGCTAAGAAATCTTTCTCTTCCTTTTACCAAGAAACCATTCCTTCACATACTATTGGCTAAGATTGGGTCACATGAGTTTTCCTTAACCAATTGTTGATCAAAGAGAGTGGAATTACCATAATCCACATATACTAATCTAGAGTGACACTGTGACTGAGTCTGGGCTTGCAGCTTTAGCTGGAACTGGAGATGCAGCTGTGGATGGAGCTTTTATTCAACAGCTTTATTAAGATATAACAAAATACAATTCACACATTTAATGTGTACAGTTCAGTGTTTTTTGGTCTATTCACAGAGTGGTGCAACCAACACCACAATCAACTGTAGAACATTTATATCATCCCTGAAGGAAATCCTATACCCTTTAAGCAGTCACTCTCTAGTCCTCCTTCAACTTTATATTCTATGCATTTTTTGAACTCTTAGAGTTTCTCAATTACTGACTCAAGAAAGATTCAGTATAATAAGCAAACATAATCATTCTTTTTAAAAACTGAAGTATAGTTGATTTACAATGTTATATTAATTTCAGGTATATAACAGTGATTCATTGTTTTTGTAGATTATATTCTGTTTAAAGTTACTTTAAAATATTGGTTATATTGCCTGTTTTATACATTTTATCTTTGTATCTTATCTATTTTCTATCCAGTAGTATGTACCTCTTAATCCCCTTCCCCAGTCTTGCCTCTCTCGTCACTCCCTCCCCATGGGTAACCACTAGATTGTTCTCTGTATCTATGAGTCTATTTCTGTTTTGTTATATTCATTCATTTTATTTTTTAGATTCCACATTTAAGTGATAAAACACAGTATTTGTTTTTCCCTGACTTACTTCACGAAGCATAATGCCTTCTAGGCCCATTCATGTTGTTTCTGCTGCTGCTGCTAAGTCACTTCAGTCGTGTCCGACTCTGTGTGACCCCGTAGACAGCAGCCCACCAGGCTCCCCCATCCCTGGGATTCTCCAGGCAAGAACACTGGAGTGGGTTGCCATTTCCTTCTTGAATGCATGAAAGTGAAAAGTGAAAGGGAGGTCGCTCAATCATGTCACACTCTTCACGACCCTACCAGGCTCCTCTGTCCATGGGATTTGCCAGGCAAGAGTACTGAAGTGGGGTGCCATCACCTTCTCTGATTCATATTGTTACATTGCTGCTGCTAAGTCACTTCAGTCGTGTCCGACTCTGTGTGACCCCGTAGACAGCAGCCCACCAGGCTCCCCCATCCCTGGGATTCTCCAGGCAAGAACACTGGAGTGGGTTGCCATTTCCTTCTTGAATGCATGAAAGTGAAAAGTGAAAGGGAGGTCGCTCAATCATGTCACACTCTTCACGACCCTACCAGGCTCCTCTGTCCATGGGATTTGCCAGGCAAGAGTACTGAAGTGGGGTGCCATCACCTTCTCTGATTCATATTGTTACAAATGGCAAAATTTCATGCTTTTCTATATAATAATAATGAACTACCAGGAAGTGAAAGGAAGAAAACAATATAATTGCATCAAAAGCATAATATACCTAGGGATAAACTTAACCAAGGAAGTGAAAGACCTATACTCTCAAAACTTTAAGACATTGATGAAGGAAATTAAAGATGATAAAAATAAATGGAAAGATATACCATGCTCATGGATGAAAGAATTGATATTGTTAAAATGTCCATATTATCCAAGGCAATATACAGATTTAGTGCAATCCCTATCAAAATACCTAAGACATTTTTCACAGAACCAGAACAAATAATCCTAAAATTTATGTATTATCACAAATGATCCCAAATAGCTGAAGCAATCTTAAGAAAAAAGAACAGAACTAGAGGTATCAAGCTCCCTGACTTCAGACTATATTACAAAGCTATAGAAATCAAAGCAGCATGGTTCTGTCACAAAAACAGACACATAGGTCAATGGAATAGAATAGAGAGCCTAAAAATAAACCCACACACATATGGTCAACTAATCTACGACAAAGGAAGCAAAAATATACAGTGGGGAAAAGACAATCCCTTCAAAAAGTAGTGTTGATAAAACTGAATGGCTATATGTAGAAGAATGTGATTAGAACTTTTTCTTAGATTTATAGCAATAAAGTCAAAATGGATTACAGACCTAAATGTAAGACCATAAATAATCAATTTTAAATTAAAATATGGCATGGATAATATAACTCTTCAAATTCATTTGGGCTGATGTGTTAATTACCCCCAACAGATGGTATGCAAGAGATGATTAATGTTATAACATCAATTCCTAGAAGACCACAATACTTGTCAGGTCCATATATCCCAAGACTTGGAGTTGGGTTTGGTGAAGAATGGCAAAGTAAAAAATTTTTAGAAACATGATCATGCACATAGGAAGACTTATTTAGGAGATGGGTGTGTGGTAAATCCATAAGCCAAAGCCAAATTCAGTTTGAGAAATTCAAAGGGGCTAATATGAGAAGTTAAGGAGCTTAAAACCAAAAGAGTCTTAGCTTCTTTTTTTTTTTTCCCTTTGATTAGCAATTATATGCCCATAGTGATTTATGTATACCTGTATACCTTCCTGATCATTTATGGGTCATTGTACCCAATTTCTTTTCTAACTGAATTCAGTTTCCTACTGGTTAGTTGTGTCCTTTTTGGATCTCAAAAATCATACTTCTTCATGTGTTATGAACTATTTCTTCCTTTGTTCTTCTACACAGTTTGGATCTCTAGAGCTGACTCTAACCCTCCTTGTTTGCTGCTAAGTCGCCTCAGTCATGTCCGACTCTGTGTGACCCCAGAGACAGCAGCCTACCAGGCTCCCCCATCCCTGGGATTCTCCAGGCAAGAACACTGGAGTGGGTTGCCATTTCCTTCTCCAATGAATGAAAGTGAAAAGTGAAAGTGAAGTCACTCAGTTGTGTCCAACTTCTAGCAATGCCATGGACTGCAGCCTACCAGGCTCCTCCGTCCATGGGATTTTCCAGGCAAGAGTACTGGAGTGAGGTGCCATTGCCTTCTCTGCTCCTTATTTAAATAAGCACATTTATTTGTGGTTAGATACTGCTACTTGCCTATACAACAACCATTTGCTCTTCCTTCTTTGTTAACATAATATCAGATATTTTTAAAGAATCCTAGAGTCATAATCATATTTGATATTTTATACGTGAAAGGGAACTTAAAAGTCATTTAGTCCTCGTTTTCTAACTGTGGGAACTACATTCAAACCTATACCCTCCAGTTGGTCCTGTCATTTCAAACACTAACCTCTATTAGTAGTCATGTTCTTAATTATACAGTGGTTCCTTGATACCAGTCTGGGCATCACATTTTGCTTACTAATACCACATGGGCCCTTGCTCTCTCTTGAGAACCTATTAAATCGGAATCTCTTGGAGTGGAACCCAAAATTGGAACTTTATGAGCTCCCAAGAGTGATAAAAATGTGCATCTAGTGTTGAGATCTGCCGGTTAGTCTAACTTTCTAAAAAACTGCTTTGAGAAGTATGGATATTAATGCCATAAAGGGCTATGCTCGGATATAGTCCTAAATTTTTCTGGTTGATATCATGTAGACACTCATGACCCTTCATCCCTACTCCGAAATGCTCCTTGATACCATTGTAACTGGGAAGGACCATAATCGGTTCAGTTTGGTATTTTCTGTGATTTTTAAAAAACAAATATTATCTATGTCAGGATGTAGTAAGAACATATCCAAAAAATATTTCCCCCCTTCCATAAATTCGAAATCTTTTTGGTTTAGGGATTTATATCACAGAAAGTTCAGTTTCTTCCCATTTGTGGGATATATGCTATATATATTCAGTTTAAAAGATGGGTTTTATGAATACTGAAGCATATTGAGTATTCTGCTCTTTTACTTTTTATCAGCTAGAGAATTTGTTCAAATGATGACCCTTTTCTCCTGATTTAATGAGGTTATTACCCAGATATATGTTCTAGTGAAGCATTCTAGGAAACATATTTTGGCATTTCTAGGTTTTCTTTTATGAACTGTAATCTAATTAAGTTCTGAATAACATATGATTTTATTTTTATACCTTGGTTTTGGACTCTCTTCACTTTAGAAATGCATTCCAAACACAGCTATCAGTGTTGAATCCATAATGCAAAGTTATTTGGAAATTGCAACATGTTAGTTTGTTCACACCAAATAGACTTATTGGGAGGTCAGCCATTCTTGGAAATTACTCCCAGAGAAACCAATCATCATCAATTTTTATTACATGGGTATACTGTAAAGTGCTCCAAAATCCATAATAGCAACAAAAAACTGTAATGATACAGAAGTATATGCTGAGTACTTGGATTGTGACCTGGTGCTGACATTTATATTTTCAAACTGCATTGCATATTGGAATGATTGCTATAACAAGCTAGTTAAATGGAAGCAGAACATTCTCCCAGAGCTTCTAATATAAGGCAAACAGCCTATGTCTACATGTATGACTACCTCAACTCTGCATGTTAAGATGAGCTAGGGAAATTAAAAAATAATAATAATAAC
Source organism: Aepyceros melampus (assembly GCA_006408695.1). NCBI lineage: Eukaryota > Metazoa > Chordata > Mammalia > Artiodactyla > Bovidae > Aepyceros > Aepyceros melampus. The sequence continues at coordinate 143,764 of SJXQ01000606.1, forward strand.
ACCCAATCTCCACTCTCGCCAATTCTGATTTAATTGGTTTGGAGTGGGGCCCAGGCATCAGTATTTTTTTAAGTCCCCAAGATGATTCTCATGTACAACCAAAGCTAAGAATTGCTGGACCTAACTATATGCCTTTTCCTTGTGATAATAGGCCAGTGTCTGACATCATAAATTTCGTTTCACGCAAAGTTATCAGCGTTGATTTAGTAGAAAGCTGAACATCTAGATTCAAGTGTTTAGGCAATTCAAATAAGAACATTTGCTAAATGTTTAGAAGAATCAGCTGCGTATGGTTACAAAAGCTATAATCTCAGAAAAGCCCCCATTAAGAGGGTTTCCTAACTAATGGTCCATTATGTTTGTGTCTTACCTAAAATGCAGAAGTGTGGAAAACAAAAAATATACAGGCTTTGACCTCAAGGTGTTGGTAATCAACATAGTTTTACTAATTTTCCATGTTCTCCATTTTGTGTGATCTCCTTCCTGGTCTTTAATCCCCTAAGAAATGGAAACAAATACTGCTTCAGGTGGATGTGCTTTTTCTTTTCATAATAATATAAATAGGAGGAAGGTGAAAATAGGTTGAGTAAACAGATCAAGAGACTTCTGTAGAATTTTCAAGTTAGTTTCCAAGTCTGGTAGCACAGTAATGTCTTTGGTTTATACTCTTTCTGTAACTTCCTACTTTGAGATGTAGGTTACTCTTAATTGCATCTCAGAAACTTTTCCAAACAGAAAATTTTCAAGCCAGTTTCCATCTCTTACTCTTTGTCATAACTTCGATGACTTCAGAGTCTTATCGCATATCCCAGGGTTATGACTCCAATTAAAATATGTAAATTTAAGAAATGTAATGCCAGTACCCTTTCTTTTCAGTGTAGATTGGCTTCAAATGCTGGCATAACTGGGATTTGATAATTACTTTGGCCTATAGTAAATCTAGTTGGGTAGTGAATCAGGTAACATTTAACTAATTGATTGTATTTTCTTTTTATTAATTCCATGTTTGTAGTTGAGTTGAGTTATGTGTGAAGCAGTAAAAACATCCTGCTGTTCTTTGAAAATGGTATTATATTATATCACACAGTGTCTTAAACATACTGTTTAAGGAGATGACGTGAGGATTAAAGTGCAGTTTTAACCAATGGTATTTTTCACAGAGCTAGAACAAATAATTTCACAATTTGTATGGAAATACAAAAAAACCTTGAATAGCCAAAGCAATATTGGGACAGAAGAATGGAACTGGAGGAATCAACCTGCCTGGCTTCAGGCTCTACTACAAAGCCACAGTCATCAAGACAGTCTGGTACTGGCACAAAGACAGAAATATAGATCAGTGGAACAAAATAGAAAGCCCAGAGATAAATCCACGCACCTATGGACACCTTATCTTTGACAAAGGAGGCAAAAATATACAATGGAGCAAAGACAATCTCTTTAACAAGTGGAGCTGGGAAAACTGGTCAACCACTTGTAAAAGAATGAAGCTAGATCACTTTCTAACATCACACACAAAAATAAACTCAAAATGGATTAAAGATCTAAATGTAAGACCAGAAACTATAAAACTCCTAGAGGAGAACATAGGCAAAACACTCTCTGATGTAAATCACAGCAGGATCCTCTATGATCCACCTCTCAGAATATTGAAAATAAAAGCAAAAATAAACAAATGGGACCTAATTAAACTTAAAAGTTTCTGCATGACAAAGGAAACTATAAGCAAGGTGAAAAGACAGCCTTCAGAATGGGAGAAAATAATAGCAAATGAAGCAACTGACAAACAACTAATCTCAAAAATATACAAGCAGCTCCTGCAGCTTAATTCCAGAAGAATAAATGACCCAATCAAAAAGTGAGCCAACTAAATAGACATTTCTCCAAAGAAGACATATGGATGGCTCACAAGCACATGAAAAGATGCTCATCTAATTAAAATTAAAAGCTTCTGCACAACAAAGGAAACTATAAGCAAGGTGAAAAGACAGCCTTCAGAATGGGAGAAAATAATAGCAAATGAAGCAACTGACAAACAACTAATCTCAAAAATATACAAGCAGCTCCTGCAGCTTAATTCCAGAAGAATAAATGACCCAATCAAAAAGTGAGCCAACTAAATAGACATTTCTCCAAAGAAGACATATGGATGGCTCACAAGCACATGAAAAGATGCTCAACATCACTATCAGAGAAATGCAAATCAAAACCACAATGAGGTACCATTTCATGCCAGTCAGAATTGCTTGTTTCCAAAAGTCTACAAGCAATAAATGCTGGAGAGAGTGTGGAGAAAAGGAAACCCTCTTACACTGTTGGTGGGAATGCAAATTAGTACAGCCACTATGGAGAACAGTGTGGAGATTCCTGAAAAAACTGGAAATAGAACTGCCATATGACCCAGCAATCCCACTGCTGGGCATACACACCGAGGCAACCAGAACTGAAAGAGACATGTGTACCCCAATGTTCATCACAGCACTGTTTATAATAGCCAGGACATGGAAGCAACCTAGATGTCCATCAGCAGATGAATGGATAAGAAAGCTGTGGTACATATACACAATGGAGTATTACTCAGCCATTAAAAAGAATACATTTGAATCAGTTCTAATGAGGTGGATGAAACTGGAGCCTATTATACAGAGTGAAGTAAGGCAGAAAGAAAAACACCAATACAGTATACTAACACATATATATGGAATTTAGAAAGATGATAACAATAACCCTATATGCAAGACAGCAAAAGAGACACAGATGTATAGAAGAGTCTTTTGGACTCTGTGGGAGTGGGAGAGGGAGAGGGTGGGATGATTTGAGAGAATGGCATTGAAACATGTATAATATCATAAATGAAATGAATCGCCAGTCCAGGTTCGATGCATGACATAGAATGCTTGGGGCTTGGTGCACTGGGATGACCCAGAGGGATGGTACGGGGAGAGAGGTGGGGGGTTCAGGATGGGGAACACGTGTACACCGTGGCGGATTCTTGTTGATGTATGGCAAAACCAACACAATATTTTAAGTAATTAGCCTCCAATTAAAATAAAGTTAAATAAATAAATAAAATGCAGCTTTAGTTTATGGAAGAAATACCATTCAACAATAGTCAGTACAACTTACATGCAGTGAAAATGACAATCAACCGATTTATTAAGTGTGGAGACAGATGTCTTGTGTAAAAGATTTCTGTGTCATTGCTGGAAGACGTGAGTGTGCATTATTCATCTCTGCTCAGGCACTACATTCAAATCCTTTCCAAGTGGCACTTTCATGCTGAATTGCTGTCTGTGAATTTGTGCCTTATATTTAACACTCAATTTGACTTGTAGCAGAATCACAGTAGCAAAGTAGGGTAGAAACTAAGGGTCAAAGAATAGCTTAATCTGAAAATCCCAGCTTTATGTAGATACAGTTGGTATAAGAGGACTCCAGTGCCGAAGTGTTTTGTGAAAATGAAAGCTTCAGGATGTTAGATGGGATTATTGTACTCAAGTATGCTTGGCATTAAAACATCCTCTTTTTTTCTGATTAGCAAACCTTCTCTAATTACCCATCAAGAAACAAGGCGAAAGAAAGAAATACCTTTCACTTCTGTTTTAGTAAACTCACCTGAGGAATTTAAGCCTCACGTGAGGCTTTTTATTATTATTTTTTACTCAGGAAATTCACTTTACATCTAAAATAGGAAAATACTTTTTTCTCCAAAGGGTTGAACTAGTGTTGAAAGGCTTATAATTAATGCAATAAGTGATTCTGGAAATTGTGTTTGAATAGAATCCCTGTCCCCCCAATCAGATACCCCAAGGGCGTTCTAATAGTTGAAACTCAGAGAACTCAAATTGTTTTACCTTTCCTGTGTTAAAAAAGAACACATGGTGGCAGTCCTTAAGCACCATATTTCCTTGATTTAGTTCTTTCTTGGGGGAAACAAGAGTCTCCCTCAAGCTTTTCTAGGGCTCCTGACAGATTCTTTCCTCATTTAAGTGGTAACTGAATTACTAAGACATTTTCCTCTATTGAGGAAAGAGCAGTTGGGGGACTCTACCTTGTGATTTGCTTTTTCACTTGAGATTCAACATGGTCAGGAAGAAATTGTTTCTTTGAGATTTTAAGACATACCTCCAATTTTTGCATTATCACTGCCTTAATGGTTCTCTCCGGAGAAGGCAATGGCACCCCACTCCAGTATTCTTGCCTGGAGAATCCCAGCGATGGGGGAGCCTGGTGGGCTGCTGTCTATGGGGTCGCACAGAGTCAGACACGACTGAAGCGACTTAGCAGCAGCAGCAGTGGTTTTCTCTTCCTTCTCTTTTCTGAAACAACTTTTCCAGTGAGTATACTTTGGATTAGCCTTGTCATAGAGGTGGACTGTGAAGAAAGCTGAGCGCCAAAGAATTGATGCTTTTGAGCTGTGGTGTTGGAGAAGACTCTTGAGAGTCCCTTGGACTGCAAGGAGATCCAACCAGTCCATTCTGAAGGAGATCAGCCCTGGGATTTCTTTGGAAGGAATGATGCTAAAGCTGAAGCTCCAGTACTTTGGCCACCTCATGCGAAGAGGTGACTCATTGGAAAAGACTCTGATGCTGGGAGGGATTGGGGGAGGGAGGAGAAGGGGACGACTGAGGATGAGATGGCCGGATGGCATCACTGGCCTGATGGACGTGAGTCTGAGTGAACTCCGGGAGTTGGTGATGGACAGGGAGGCCTGGCATGCTGCGATTCATGGGGTCGCAAAGAGTCAGACACGACTGAGCAACTGAAGTGAACTGAGTCCTCTTTAATAGCATCTACCAGCCTCTTGATCATGTAACACATCTTGAATCCGGAAGGTATTTTTGGGTGGCAAGTAATCTTGGACTTCACAAGCTTTTTTCTTCACAATATCATAGTTTGCACAAACTAGTCGGGCAAATCTGCTTCTGTGTATTCCTAGAACTATTGTGGCTGTAGTTCTCTCCTTAGAAATTTTCTTATGGAATCAGTTCAGTTCAGTTCAGTCGCGCAGTCGTGTCCGACTCTCTGCGACCCCATGAATCACAGTACGCCAGGCCTCCCTGTCCATCACCAACTCCCGGAGTTCACTCAGACTCACGTCCATTGAGTCTGTGATGCCATCCAGCCATCTCATCCTCGGTCGTCCCTTTCTCCTCCTGCCCCCAATCCCTCCCAGCATCAGGGTCTTTTCCAATGAGTCAACTCTTCGCATAAGGTGCCCAAAGTACTGGAGCTTCAGTTTTAGCATCATTCCTTCCAAAGAAATCCCAGGGTTGATCTCCTTCAGAATGGACTGGTTGGATCTCCTTGCAGTCCAAGGGA
>SJXQ01000606.1:149775-207538 GCA_006408695.1 Aepyceros melampus
GATGACTCCTAAGTCAACTGGAAAGCTTTCTTTGAATATCATGAACAGAAAATCAAAGTATATGTGTTGTTTTTGATCAAATGAACAAGAATAGTCATTTTTTTTGGTAATTCATGTCCTCTCCTTTAATTACAATTAAATACTATTCCATACTTGTGACTTTTGTTTCCTCTTCAACCATATCTGCATTGCGTGGGGAGGAAAAAGAATTTTCCCTCTGCCTTTCTGAGTTCTTGGCTGTGATCTTAATCAAAGACATGTTAACCGGAGAACAAACAGAAGTGTAATACCATGTATACCTATGTACACATGGAAGATACCCAGGAAAACTGAATAACATTGAAATGGCCCAAGCCAGAGAAGGCAGTGGCAACCCACTCCAGTACACTTACCTGGCAAATCCCAGGGACAGAGGAGCCTGGTAGGCTGCAGTCCATGGGGTCGCGAAGAGTCGGACACTTACTGAGCAACTTTCACTTTTCACTTTCATGCTTTGGAGAAGGAAATGGCAACCCACTCCACTGCTCTTGCCTGGAGAATCCCAGGGATGGTGAAGGCTCATGGGCTGCCATCTATGGAGTCACACAGGGTCGGACACAACTGAAGCGACTTAGCAGCAGCAGCATCTTAAATAGACAAAAGAAGATTTGGTTGGGAGGCAGTTACGCAAGGTTACCAGGAAAAGCACAATAAACAAGACAAAGTTGTTATGCAGATTTAAGTCCTTGCTTTCTCCATCGAAAAGAGTTTCTGGAGATTTAGAGTCATCTTTCTCTTTCTTATACAAAGAGAGAGTGCAAGTCTGCTTCAGTCATGTCCTCTTTGTGACCCTGTGGACTGTAGCCCACCAGTCTCCTTTTGTCCGTGGGATTCTCCAAGCAAGAATACTGGAGTGGGTTGCATGCCCTCCTCCAGGGAATCATCCTCACTCAGGGATGGATCCAACCTCAGTCTCTTGCATCTTCAGTATTGCAGGTGATTTTTTTTTTTTTTTTTTTTTTTTTACTTCTGAGCCACCAGGGAAACCTACAGAGAGGGGACATCCTTCAGTTCAGTTCAGTCACTGAGTCGTGTCCGACTCTTTGCGATCCCATAAATCGCAGCACGCCAGGCCTCCCTATCCATCACCATCTCCCGGAGTTCACTCAGACTCACGTCCATCGAGTTTGTGATGCCATCCAGCCATCTCATCCTCAGTCATCCCCTTCTCCTCCTGCCCCCAATCCCTCCCAGCATCAGAGTCTTTTCCAATGAGTTAACTCTTTGCATGAGGTGGCCAAAGTACTGGAGCTTCAGCTTTAGCATCATTCCTTCCAAAGAAATCCCAGGGCTGATCTCCTTCAGAATGGACTGGTTGGAACTCCTTGCAGGTGACTCTCAAGGGACTCTCAAGAGTCTTCTCCAACACCACAGTTCAAAATCATCAATTCTTCTGCGCTCAGCCTTCTTCACAGTCCAACTCTCACATCCATACATGACCACAGGAAAAACCATAGCCTTGACTAGACAGACCCTAGTCGGCAAAGTAATGTCTCTGCTTTTGAATATACATCCTTACAAATGGAGATTTCACTTATAAATATCTATTACAAAAGTTTCCCTTCATATGCTATTTCATTCATTTAATTATTTACTAAAAGTTCTATTAAAATATAATTATCTTACAATGTTAGTTTCAGATGTACAGCATAGTGATTTGATAGTTTTATACATTACAGAATGATTACAATAGTTACTGTTATAAAAATTATTACAATATTATAGATTATATTCACTGTGCTGACATCACATCCTTAAGACTTATTTATCTATATCTGAAAGTTTGTACCTCTTAATTTCCCTCACCTATTTCACTTATCGCCTCCGCTCTGGCAACTACCTGTTTGTTCTCTATGAGTCTATTTCTGTTTTGTTTTTTAGATTCCACATGTAAGTGAAATCATACACTATTTGTTTTTCTCTGTTTGACTTATTTCATTTAGCACAATACTCTGTAGGTCCATCCATTTTATCACACAAGACAAGATTTTTTTTTTATGGCTGAGTAATATTTTTTTGTGACACAGATATATATATATATATGTGTATATATATAAAATATGCTTCAATGCACATAAGAGTACATATTTCTTTTCAAATTGGTGTTTTTGTTTTTTTAGGGAAAATACCCAAAAGTGTTCCATTTTTCATTTTTGAGGAAACTCCATATTGTTTTCCATAGTGGCTGCACCAGTTGCAATCCTACTAACAATGCACAAGTGTTCTCTTTTCTCCATATCCTCCCCAGCACTTGTTATTTGTTGTCTTTTTGATGATAGCCATTATGACAGGTGTGAGGTGATATCTCATTTTGATTTTGATTTGCATTTCCCTGATGATGAGTGCTGTTGAGCATCTTTTCATGTGCCTGTTGGCCATCTGTATGTCTTCTTTGGGAAAATATCTAGTCAGGTCCTCTGCCCATTTTTTAGTTGGGTTGTTTGTTTTTCTGATGTTCATTTGTATGTGTTCTTTATATATTTTCACTATCACCCCCTTATCAGATGTATTGCTTTCAAATATGTTCTCCCGTTTAGTCAGCTGCCTTGTCGTTCTGTTAATAGTTTCCTTTACTGTGCAAAAGCTTTTTAGTTTGATGTAGCCTCATTTGCTTGTTTCTGTTTCACATGCCTGAAGTGCCTATATCTGCTGTTTCTTAACAATAATCAGCCTAGATTAATTCTTATACCAAAGAGGTATATTTTGGGGTGGTATATTCCACTCCCCTTCAACTGATCAAGTCATCTCTTATTTTCTTAAACCCACTGACATTCACACTATTTCTAACTCTTCACTGTCTTCCATGGAGTATACTGCCCTACTAGATGAATACTCAGAGCAGTTTTATTATAATGCTTTCTAGGCAAACAGATAAATTGAAAGTAAAGTCAATTCCTAGGTAAAAATATCTTTTATTATGTTTGGTACAGTGCTTGGACCTGAGATACATGATGGTATTCTTGGGACCCCTTTGGTGGTCCGGTGGTTAGGGCTCTGTGCTTCTAATGCAGTGGGCATGGGTTCAATTCCTGGTTGGGGAACTAGGTCCCACATGCTGCATTGTGTGGCCAAAATAATAAATGCAAATAAAAATAAATTAAAAAAAAATTCTGTAAGACAAATCTCAGTTGACGTTAGCTAAGGTTTGTAAGCTAAGGCTTCCCAGGTGGCGCTAGTGGTAAAGAACCTGTCTACAATGCAGAAGACTTAAGAGGTGTAAATTCGATCCCTGGGTTGGGAAGATCCCCTGGAGGAGGGCACGGCAATCCACTCAAGTATTCTTGCCTGGATAATCCCATGGACAGAAAAACCTGGAAGGCTACAGTCTATGGGGTCACAAAGAGTTGGACACAACTGAAGCCAATCAGCACGCAAGTTTTGTGAAGTCTCAATATAGTCACTAAAGCCAGGGTTTCTCCACAGAAGTACTATTGATATTTGGGGTTGGCAATTGTTTGTTGTGAGGAGGTTAGGGCTGTAGGATGTTTTGCAGTATCCCTGGCCTCTACTTGCTACATGCCAGTAGCATATTCCCCACCAACTGTGACAATCAGAAATGTCTCCAGACACTGTCAGATGTCCCCAAGGTAGGGGTGGGGTGAGGACAAAATTGTCCCCGGTTGATACATCCTGGATTAGAGTATCTTGGGCCTGGCCTTTCATTAAAAAGATAGTTACTTTTCAATAGAAACCATATATACAATTATCAATTAATGCCCATTATACTATTTGTTTGTACCACCCTCATGACTTCCAGTATGCTTCCTGTATTTGAAGAGTTAAAAATAGTTTCATCTCTTTTCTATGACTGTGACATATGATTATGCAAGTAATTTATAATATCCTCACCCAAACCCCATTTTCAAGCATTTTCTCTTACAAAGCAATAATCTATAATATACCACAAACAGTTCATCTGTGTCTTTTTCTGCATTGGTCTCTGATCAGTGTATTATGCTGACTTGCCATTATTTTTAAAGCAGTGATGCTAAACTATTTTGGATAAATACTTTCATTGCTTTGTAACTTTGCTGGAAAGATTAAAGACACTTTCTTTTAATATTTGGGGGATTTCTTTTCTACCAAAGATTTTTAGCCAGCATTGCTTTTTAAGATATCATGCTCTGATGATTTATTTGTTAAGTTTACCCTTTCAGCATAACTGCTGCTATCAGCTTGAGATGCATCATACATTTTCAAGACCAGTCAGCCCACTAGAATTTCGATTTTTTCCCTATCACATTTGCAGGAACTTTATACAGACAGATTTCCTATTTAAAGATAACTTTGATTTTGTATAAACCTCACTGTGCCATTTAAGTAATAAATATTGGTTCATGAACTGGTTTAACTTTCTGCTGAGAACTGCTAAAAGCCTTTTAATAGAAAACAATAGAGAATGTCAAACATTGAATCACGATCTCACTGAAGCAATTTTTCTTAGACTTTCATCACACAGAAATTTTCTCTATGCTCAAATTTTGCTAGAAATTTTGTCTACCCATATTTTATACATAAAAAGCATAATTTTAATATGTTGCTCACTTTTAACTGATTTAATTTTTATCTATAGATACAGTTACAGACAAAGTGAGATCATGACTTTATTTTAGGTTAAATATTCACTAGGAGATGTGGCAGAATAGCCACACGTATGTTTAATAGTATATGACCTGTTACTTTGAAGCAAATAAGCTAGAATTCCCCCACATGAGCCGCTTATTTTCACTCTGTCTTCTTGCTAGTCTGTGCCCTCTAACCCAGGCCAGCTGTCTTACAACATAGACCAGGTGAAAGGAATGTAGACTTGGCAGAGTTCACTTGTCATATAGAAAATTTGCTAGAATAGTATAAACTACTAGGTTTATTTATTTTAGTATTTTTCAACTACAATATGCTTTCTGTGGGTTTTGACTAGATCCTAATTTTTACAACTCATGTAGATCTATTGAGAACAGTTGAGAGGAGAAAATATATAAATGAAAACCAAACAACAACTCAGATTATTCATTCTGGCTTCATGTACACAGAGTCTGCATGTATGCTATGTGAAAAGTCCCTTTTCCAGCTAACCACCATTTTGGACTTTCCTCATCTTTCTCCTTCTCTTCCTTTCTTCCATTTCTTATAGAAATGTTTAGCAGTGATGATAGTTATTAAATGTTTTACAAACATGTGTTCATTGCTGAAACAGTGGTTTGATTAGGCTAGAAAATAAGAATGTTGGACCCTAGAGGAGGTGGGTCCTCAGACACCTAAAAGATGTAAGTCATGATTGAAACTGAAGTTGCTCGGTTGTGTTCAACTCTTTGCAACCCTATGGATTGTAGCCCATGGAATTTTCCAGGGAAGAGTACTGGAGTGGGTTGCCATTTCCTTCTCCAGGGGATCTTCCTGACCCAGGGATCAAACCCAGGTCTCCTGCACTGCAGGCAGAGGCTTTACCTCTGAGCCACCAGCGAAGCCCCTAAGTCATGATTAGGTTGTATTTTATATTGCTTCATTGTGGACTTCCATCCAGTTTAATGCCTCGCATATGAAAGGTACTTTTTTCCCCTTTGATCAGCATATCCTTACATTAGAAATGAAAAATGATCCTATTTTCTTTTCCATTTACTTTCCTCAGTGACCACAGTTAACTCCTCTTCCCAGATGGGGCTAGAAAAAAATTTTATACAGCTTACAATACATTAAATATGCTTGATTCCATGGCACTTGAGGTATATTGGAATTTATCTTTTGTTGCATGGAAGTACATGACTTGTTTGACTTGTGTGTCATACATTCCAGTGTGGCTGGAGCATAAGTTGCATTGGGACAGTTTAAAGGATATGATACTAGAAAGATAGGACCTTAAATGCCAGTTAATGAATTTGGACTTTATTCTGTATGCATAGTCATGGGAATTGTTTTAAAGGATTCTGGTTTCCATTTTGCAGAGAGAATTTTGGTAGTAGTATTAAAGATGAATTAAAGGGAAAGGATATGGGATGTAAACAGTTCAGTTAAGAGTTCACTACAGTTATTCAGATGAGAGATAACGAGTGTGTGAAATTAGTTCACGGGCAGTGTAAATGGAAAGGAACAAATATTTTGTAAATATGATAGAAGAAATTAGTGACTAATTACATATAGGGCATCAGGAGCAATAGAGAAGAATGACCCAAAAACTTCAGCTATTACCTAGGGGAATACAGGAGGAGGACAAGGAGGAGCAGGTTTGATTTAAAAAGGTGAGGTTGGATGTGTTTCTTATGAGATTACTGTAGAACACTAGGCATTCAGAACATCCAGAACAATGAAACTAGAGTTCAGGAGAGAATTCAGAGTAAGAGATATAGATCTGACAGCCATCAGCATATATGGAATAGTTTAAACTAGGACCTGAGCAACATTGCTCAGCGAGAGCATATAGAATTAAGAGAACAGGGAAGAGGACATAATGCAGGGGAAAGATGGGTTTTAAGAAGCTGGTAAAGAAAAGAAGCAGATAAAGGGATCATGTAGTTGGGCTATGGATGTCCTGATCAGACTAAAGGAAAACTAAGATATAGTGCTGCTGAGGAACTGAAAGAAGAGAATGCAAAAAAAAAAAAAAAAATGAGAAGAGAGAAATTAAGAAAGAGAGAAATTGGGACTTAAGAGTGACTGAGAAACAGATTGCTAGGGAGATCAAGAGAATGAGCAAGACAGAAATATATGTATGCGTAAATACACAGTTAGAGACAGAACTTTGAGAGGAAATAAAACTAATAGAGCAAATATTCAGAAGAGACCATACAGGGGAGATGGAGTTAAAAGCATAGACGAGGGAAGATTCTTAGAAAATAAGGAGGACATTTCTTCCTCTGGTGCAGAAGAAAGTAAGAATAGAGAAAATACTTTTTGAAGGATATATAGGTAAGGGAAGTTGAGAGTTCAGATCTGATGATCTTGATTTCTGTAAGAATAAGGGGAAAAGTCCCCCATGACCAAGAGAGGATGCTGGCTTGAGTGAAGTAGGGCTGAGTAAAAGCATCAATGTTAGATTTTAAAGACCAAGAGTTGTTAAAAAAAAAAAATTATAACTCTACAGTAGAACCAATTAGCAAGAATGTGTGGGTTTTCTCTTGCTTTCAGCTGCCTGTGAGTTGAAGAGTTAAATAAAAAAATAAAGAAGGGATGGTTGTAGGGTTATGAGTTGGCAGATCCACTGTGGTAACAGGTCGGAGGCCTTTTAGGGCTGTGATTACTGATGAAGGTCAGGTAGGCATGTCAGGGTAGTCAGGAAGTGGCTGATCAAGTAGGATGTGATTGGAGGTTTCATTGAGGTTGAAAAGCAGATTTAGTGGGAGTGAAAAAGAATATTTTAAAGCCTAATTATAAGGTTAGAGTCTTGCAGATTTAAAGAGAGAGTCTATTATGGCTTAACTAATTTTTATAACTAAAAAATAATGTTGAGTAAAACATGAAAAGAATCCTTAAATGCCCATGAAGTGTGTGTGCCCATGAAGAGTTGCAAAATCCTTTAAGGACTTTTAAGGAGTAAAATCAGAAAAACTGAAGCTGAAATGAAATGTTCTTTCTCTCTTGTGTGTGTATGTATATGCATGTGTGTGCATGTGAGTCTCTCAATCATGTCCAACTCTTTGTGACCCATTGGACTGTAGCCTGCCAGGCTCCTCTGTCCATGGAATTCTCCAAGCAAGAATACTGGAATGGGTTGCCATTTCCTTCTCCTAACAGTTGCTACTAAATATACATATTGTTATATGGGCTTCCCAGGTGGTGCTAGTGGTAAGGAACCCACCTGCTAATGCAGCAGACATAAAGGACGTGGGTTTGATCCCTGAGTCAAGAAGATCCTCTGGAGGAGGGTGCGGCAACCCACTGCAGTATTCTTGCCTGGACAGTCCCCTGGACAGAGGTGCCTGGTGAGCTACAGTCCATAGGGTTACAAAGAGTCGGACATGACTGAAATGACTTAGCATGCATGCATATATTAATATTTATTATATGTGGTATATATTATATATTTTTCTTTCAGCCTATTTGAAACAAGAAAAGCTTGAAAAAATGGATGAATCCATGTTTAACTGCAAAGGAAAATCATGTTTAACTGCAAAGGAAAAGATTGAATGAGGAAGGTCTGGCTTGCTAATCATGAACCCTTTACTTTTTTATACCTCACTAAATGCTGCATTCAGAGAAGGTGATGGCATCCCATTCTAGTACTCTTGCCTGGAAAATCCCATGGACGGAGGAGCCTGGTAGTCCATGGAGTCGCGAAGAGTCAGACACGACTGAGGGACTTCCCTGTCACTTTTCACTTTCATGCATTAGAGAAGGAAATGGCAACCCACTCCAGTGTTCTTGCCTGGAGAATCCCAGGGACAGGGGAGCCTGGTGGACTGCCATCTATGGGGTCACACAGATTCGGACACAACTGAAGTGACTTAGCAGCAGCAGCAGCAAATGCTGCATTAACTTAAAATGTGAATAAATTTTCCTTATCAATATGAAAAACCTGCCATTAACTCTACCCTTCGTTCTATTTACTATTAACTCTCTATCTCTCATCCTCTATCCAGTCCCTAATTTTGACTGGTTCTGCATCAGAAATATCTTCTTGAATTGATCTTTATACCTCCCTGTTGACATGTTGACTTCGTGTTCACATAAAATTCACATATGTTGCCTTGTGAATTTTGCTGATCTTTTCTGCATATTAAAAGGTATAAAAGTTCTCTGTGAAAAGGGATAGTGTTATAGTTAGGATTGCTATCATAGTTTCCATAATTCAGAAAGTTAGAAAGCATGTTGTAAAGAGTTAACTTTGTCCTATGCCAGTGAACCCAACTTTGATCAAACTAAACTAGAGTCCTCAGCTCTGAGAGGGCATTTGTTCTCAGTGTTTTCTGCTTGATTTCCCTCAGTTGAAATGAAATGGATGAATAATTTTAATTTGTCTTTTTTGCATTCAAATATAAAAAGTCATTGAGTGTTAGTTGAAAATTTATGAAGTGACAGTCTTGTTAATAAAGATAAATGAGATGGCTTGTTTTATTAATATTAATGTTGCACAAAATGTAGCTTTGCTAAATAAATATAGGGTTGCATTTTGCAAATTTTGCAAACTAAAAAAAAAATCTATAGCAATTGTAAAGCTTAAGGCCAAGTTGTAATCTTCAGGTGCTTTTATTTGTGGGTAAATTTAAAAAATTGGAGAATCACTTGAATTTATTTTAAATGTTCCTAAGAAAATCTGGTTATAGATTTATTGATTTCCAGTATTTGTAGTGATGTCTCAATCATCATACTTAAACAATGAGGACTAATGTAAAGCATATAGATATCTGGTAAATGAAGGGCAGAATCCTCTGTGCTCTAATATAAGTCAGTCCCATCGTTATGAACTCAATAGGGGAGTCACATGTTCTGGCTATGGTGAAATGCTTATAGCCTCAAAGAAAAAGTCAGGCCCAGATTTTCTGTTTAAGATGGGGATTGAATTAATACTTTGGGGAAAATGGGAAAGGAGCAAGTCTTGGGCATGTCTTCATTTCACTCATTTATTCTTTAAATATTTGTGAATGCCTATTATGAGATGGTTGGTCCATTACCAACTCAATGGACATGAATTTGACCAAACTCTGGGACACAGTGAAGGACAAGGAAGCCTGGTATGCTACAGTCCATGGTGTTGCAAAGAGTTGGACACGACTTAACGACTGAGCAGCAACAACAACAAAAATTATGTACCAGGTCTATGATGGGTCCTGTGAATGAGACAGTTCTTGCCCTCATGGCTGTTCATCCTTTTACTTCTCAGATGGGGTGATCATGTGCTTCAGTGGTATTTTTGCTTGTCTTGAAATTTGGCTGAATCCTTCTGGTCAAAGCCCTAAGTTAGTAAAGATGATTAGGATGTTGAGGTAGAGAGAAGGGAGGCAAGTTATTGCTGAACAAAATTGATGTGAAGAGCTTAGGTGTTCTCTCCTTAACCTCTTTCCCTTTTGACTGCATGCCTAAGCTTTCACAATGGATTAGCAAGTGGAATGTGTGGTGTAGACAGCACAGGACTCGATTTCAAGTTTTTTCATGATTATTTTGGAAAGTGATAGAAATTAGAAGCCCAGTTTGGCTACACCAGAGGTAGTTCAGTTCAGTTTATTCACTCAGTCGAGTCCGACTCTTTGTGACCCCATGAATCACAGCCGCCAGGCCTCTGCGTCCATCATAAACTCCCGGAGGTTACCCGAATTCATGTCCATCGAGTCGGTGATACCATCCAGCCATCTCATCCTCTGTCATCCCCTTCTCCTCCTGCCCCCAATCCCTCCTGGCATCAGAGTCTTTTCCAATGAGTCAACTCTTTGCATGAGGTGGCCAAAGTATTGGAGCTTCAGCTTCACCATCAGTCCTTCCAGTGAACACGAGACTGATCTCTTTTAGGATGGACTGGTTGGATCTCCTTGCAGTCCAAGGGACTCTCAAGAGTCTTCTCCAACACAACAGTTCAAAAGCATCAATTCTTCAGCACTCAGCTTTCTTCACAGTCCAACTCTCACATGCATACATGACCACTGGAAAAACCATAGTCTTGACTAGATGGACTTTGTTGGCAAAGTAATGTCTCTGCTTTTGAATATGCTATCTAGGTTGGTCATAAATTTCCTTCCAAAGAGTAAGCATCTTTTAATTTCATGGCTGCAGTCACCATCTGCAGTGATTTTGGAGCCCAAAAAAATAAAGTCTGACATTGTTTCCCTGTCTATTTGCCATGAAGTAATGGGACCAGATGCCATGATCTTCGTTTTCTGAATGTTGAGCTTTAAGCCAACTTTTTCACTCTCCTCTTTCACTTTCATCAAGAGGCTTTTGAGTTCCTCTTCGCTTTCTGCCATAAGGGTGGTGTCATCTGCATATCTGAGGTTATTGATATTTCTCCCAGCAATCTTGATTCCAGCTTGTGTTTCTTCCAGCCCAGTGTTTCTCATGATGTACTCTGCATAGAAGTTAAATAAGCAGGGTGACAATATACAGCCTTGACGTACTTCTTTTCCTATTTGGAACCAGTCTGTTGTTCCATGTCCAGTTCTAACTGTTGCTTCCTGACCTGCATGTAGGTTTCTCAAGAGGCAGGTCAGGTGGTCTGGTATTCCCATCTCTCTCATAATTTTCCACAGTTGATTGTGATCCACACAGTCAAAGGCTTTGGCATAGTCAATAAAACAGAATAGATGTTTTTCTGGAACTCTCTTGCTTTTTCGATGATCCAGCAAATGTTGGCAATTTGATCTCTGGTTCCTCTGCCTTTTCTAAAACCAGCTTGACACCATAGGAAGAGGTGACATTTTTTCCATGCTATTTTTTTTTTCTCATCTTAGTTTTATGGTGTAAGCTGTGATTATGAATGTAACTGTATTATTCAGTGTTTACATTTTATATATCAAAACAAGTATTAATATATTGAATATAAGAGGGGGAAATGTAAAAATTGAGCTACATCTTTAGGTTTATTGGAAGGTTAGTTTTCCTAACTTATGATTCAGGATCTCTAACAATGCTAATGACTTTGACCAAAAGTTATCATCAGAATGATCCTCAGACATCATGTACATTTGGATTTAGTATCATACCTTTCTGTGCCTCAATAGGGATCAACAATATTTCAAAATCATTCTGTTTTGAGAAATTTAGTTACTTCTTGCTCTTTTAAATGAGAGGATTTGCATTCTGACTCAGAATTACTCAGTGTCAATAAGATATCAGAAATGTCTCTGACGAACTTATGGTTACCGGCTGGGAAGGTTGAGGGGGAAGAATAGACTGGGAGATGGGGCTTGACATATATAGGCTGCTGCTGCTGCTGCTGCTAAGTCGCTTCAGTCGTGTCCGACTCTGTGCGACCCCATAGATGGCAGCCCACCAGGCTCCCCCGTCCCTGGGATTCTCCAGGCGAGAACACTGGAGTGGGTTGCCATTTCCTTCTCCAATGCATGAAAGTGAAAAGTGAGAGTGAAGCTGCTCATTTGTGTCCGAGTCTTAGCGACCCCGTGGACTGCAGTCTACCAGGCTCCTCTGTCCATGGGGTTTTCCAGGCAAGAGTACTGGAGTGGGGTGCCATTGCCTTCTCCGCATATACACGCTACTATATATAAAATAGATGACCAAAAAGGACCTACTGGATAGCACAGGGAACTCTACTCATTATTCTGTAATAGTCTAAAAGTGAAAAGAATCTGAAAAAGAATAGATAATATATATGTATAGCAAAATCACTTTGCTGGACACCAGGAACTAACACAACATTGTTAATCAGCTATGCTTCAATATAAACTGAAAAAAATCAAACATCTCTGAAAAATAAAAATATATGTTATCCATATGTTTTTTTTGAGACATCTAGGTGTTTAATTTCATGGTCTAGGAAAATTAAGGTCTAGATTGACTATTTTTCCCAAATCTGCAATTGATATTTTAGATAATGTAAAGGGAGAAGATGTAAGTGGTATTTTAGTCTCTTTTCCAAGAAGATTTATGCCTTTGTTTCTGGCTTTTTTTCTTCATGGAATTAATCATCACAGTATTAAAAGAATTCTCAGTTCACAATGTTACATGCCTTTGCTTTGTGTGGAAAATAGTTAATTTCTCTTTGACAGAATTTCAGATTTCTAATATGCCTATGTTAGCATGTAGGTATTTTGGTAATAGGTTACCAAAACTTAAAGAAAGTTACAAATGGTTGCACTACATTTACCTAGTAGCTAACATTAGTTTCCATGGCACAAGATATATAAGCTGTTTTCAGTCCTGACAATATAGAAATAAGATCAACTTTGTTCAAGAAAGTTTTCATTTACGTTAATATTAGAGTAAAATCCCAGCTGAGTCTATATCAGGAAATCTTTCATGCTCTGATATCATTATACATTCAGAAATAACAACCTTTCCTTTAAATAAAATTAGAGAGAATCTGTTTGAGACTAAATTAAAAAAATATATTGGAATACTGTGTACAGTGGAGATATGTACTCTTGCTCTGTTGGGAATCCATTTATCTCTGACTCTGAAACTAATCATATTATTAATAGTCATACACACTCTGGGAAACTTGAAAAACAATCAGTTTGTTCAGTTCCAGAAGGACCTTCTGAGATAGCTTCTCTTGTCTGAAAAACCCCGTTTGATTCTCTTTCTGAGATTATTATTTTCTACATTTTTTGCACGTGTATGTATCCCAGGATGATGCTTCATACTTGAACTGTCTTCAGTATTCATTTCTTTTATCTAATTTTTTTATCCTTTGGTAGACCCTGTCAAGTATTATTGATCCTTAACAGATATTTCCTTGGTGAGCCAGTTCGGGGACCTACATATTATTTCCAAAGGGCTCTAGCATACCGTTGGTCTGGAGAATCCAAACTGCTACTGCTATTTCCTTTATATAAGTTTGTTCATGACTGTGTTTGGGCACTATACACTTATACCAGTATACTTAAAAGAGATTAGATTTTCAGATAGCACTTCTGACCCATGTTAGAGTGACCTGAAGCCTTATGTTTATAGCTATACCAAATGAGGTGGCTAGACATGTGGAAAAGTCACACTCAAGTAGAACTGCAGACCAGGCTTGACTGTCCATGCCGAGGGAAAGAGGCCATGTTGTATAGGAGTGGGGTTTTACAGCAGTTTTTTTCTTGAAGAAGTATAACCATCTTTTTAACTAAAATCCTATGTGGAACTCTAATATCTAAAATAATTAAGAAAATGCACTTGCCCAGATTAGAGTAGTCTTTCATCTACTCTGTCTTCTGCCTGGCTTCCTCATCATCCCATACCTCTCTGGAGTCCTACGTGCTCTGAGAAATGAGACTGAAATCTACTGGAACAATAATAACTTTTTTTAATATTTATTTTTATTTATTTGGTTGTACCAGGCCCTAGTTATGGCATGCAGACCCTTAGTTGTGACATATGAGATCTAGTTTCTTGACCAGGGACCAAACCTGGGCCCCCTGCATTGGGAGCATGGAGTCTTAACCACTGGACAACCAGAGAAGTCCCAATAAAATTTTTTTGAAATACATTGATCATTGACTTTTGAATATCTATTTATTTATTTATTTTTTACATTTTAAAATTGGAGTGTTGACCATTTAGGGCTGTCATATTAAGTCACCTAAGAATTATAGTCCTACTATACAAATTTGCCCCACAGAACTGAAGAGGAACTAAAAAGCCTCTTGATAAAAGTGAAAGAAGAGAGTGAAAAAGTTGGCTTAAAGCTCAACATTCAGAAAACAAAGATCATGGCATCCAGTCCCATCACTTCCTGGGAAATAGATGGGGAAACAGTGGAAACAGTGTCAGACTTTATTTTGGGGGGCTCCAAAATCACTGTAGATGGTGGTTACAGCCATGAAATTAAAAGACGCTTACTCCTTGGAAGGAAAGTTATGACCAACCTAGATAGTATATTCAAAAGCAGAGACATTACTTTGCCAACAAAGGTTCATCTAGTCAAGGCGATAGTTTTTCCAGGATCATGTATGGATGTGAGAGTTGGACTGTGAAGAAAGCTGAGCACCAAAGAATTGATGCTTTTGAACTGTGGTGTTGGAGAAGACTATTAAAAGACGCTTACTCCTTGGAAGGAAAGTTATGACCAACCTAGATAGTATATTCAAAAGCAGAGACATTACTTTGCCAACAAAGGTTCATCTAGTCAAGGCGATAGTTTTTCCAGGATCATGTATGGATGTGAGAGTTGGACTGTGAAGAAAGCTGAGCACCAAAGAATTGATGCTTTTGAACTGTGGTGTTGGAGAAGACTCTTGAGTCGCTTGGCCTGCAAGGAGATCCAACCAGTCCATTCTAAAGGAGATCAGTCTCAGGTGTTCATTGGAAGGACTGATGCTAAAGCTGAAGCTCCAGTACTTTGGCCACCTCAAGCGAAGAGTTGACTCATTGGAAAAGACTCTGATGCTGGGAGGGATTGAGGGCAGGAGGAGAAGGGGACGACAGAGGATGAGATGGCTGGATGGCATCACTGACTCGATGGACATGAGTCTGAGTGAACTCCAGGAGTTGGTGATGGACAGGGAGGCCTGGCATGCTGCAATTCATGGGGTCGCAAAGAGTCGGACACGACTAAGCGACTGAACTGAACTGATATAAATTGGAATCAGGAAGAATTGCAAATCTGTCCATCTTTACCATCTTAACAGATGACTAAGTAAATATATGATATATAATGACGTTTCATGTAATTTGAAAGCTGAATTCCGTATCTACCTCCATATCCACCCACTGGAAGGAGGGAAACTAATTTGTTGAGTATCTCCTGTCTGGCAGGTACCCTGCCATGTGTATGGTATTCTCTAATTTAATTCTCATAACAACTCTGGGAGATAGCAATTATTCCTATTTTACAAATAATGAAAATTTGGCTTGTAGAGATAAAGGAACTATCTAAGGTTGCACAGCTAGGAAGAGAAGAATCTGGATTCTGAACCCTAAGCTGGCTGGCTTACCCCACGCCTGTACCCTTTCCCCAGTGTTATGTTACCTTCCCAATTAATATAATAAGGGGAGGCAGTGATATCATGAGAGGTAAATTTAAGAGAGTTAGGAAAATCTGCATAAAGATGCCTCTGACCACAAATGCGGTCTTTTTCATTTACTATGTTAGTACCTCTTCCTTTCATTTGCAATATATTTAGTATCTTCTTCTGCCTACACCCATCTTGTTCTCCCATGCCTCTCTCCTCCTTTCTCTTTTACCTTCTGTCTGTAGAGAGAGAGTTGCACAGTCTTAAGAGGGCCGGGTCTTCCTTTCCTCTAATCAAGGTTCTTTTTGGTTACAAAAAAAATGGAAATTCACTTAAGATAGTGAAATTGGGAGGTTATTGAGAAAACATACAGATAGCTCACAGAATACAACAGCAAGACATGACTACTATTATCAGAAACTTAGGTGTCTATTTCTACCTCTCTGTGAGTGCATAGTTGTTCTTATGCCTGCTTCTTTCTCTTGGATTCCAACGAAATATCTGCTCTTTCCCCCTTCATACCTGTACTCCCCTTAATTGGCTACTCTTCTTAGTCATCTGAAGCGTTGGTCACTCTGGATGTCCAGACTCTAACTTTCATCCACATGCCTAAGTTTAACCTCCTGATGGCTTATGATTAGCTTGGCCCAGCTCAGGAAAAGTCTCTCTTTCTAGCATTAGGCGTTCATCAGTGGTCCAATCTCCTATATTGGTGTAGCAGCCCACAGGTTCAGATATAGTCCCTTCAGTAGAGGTTCTAAAAAGGGCCTGAACCCCAAGACTTGTCAAGTATACTTTCCTCTATATTTTACTTTGCTCCCAGATGTACTCTCCTCCCTTATAGTCTCTATCCTAGCAAAGAGGGACCCTGGTCGCTAGCTGGACTTTGTCCTACAAAGGAGATCAGATTGTTCCACTCAGGACTTGTAGTGGGAGACGTGTTTAGTTCAGCTGGACTTGGGCATCCCAGAGTGTGGCAAAGGGCTCAGAAACCTTTGTAGGAAAATAAATGGAAAAATGTTCTTGGGTATTTGTTTTTGCATGGAGTCAATCCTTACAAAATGACTTTTTGAATTAGAATGAACAACATAAAAAGCCTTTACCATGTGGAAGAGTTGGTATACACATGGTTAAGAAACACGAATGCAATCTACCTTGCCTGAGGTTTTCCTACCTGTGTAAATAGTAGGAAACATATTTCTCTATATAAATTGTACTGGATGCTTTGTTTCTCATAGGTTCATCCATACTTGAAAGAGAAGTATATATGATGTTGCTGCCATTTAAGGCCCAGGACTTCAAAGAGCATCGTCAAACACACTGCAGCCCTTTTATAGTCGTGTGTGTGTGTGTGTGTGTGTGTGTGTGTGTGTGTGTTGAGAATGGAGAATTACAGTGTGAGGTGCGAGTAATGCTTGCAATATAGGCTAATAAGATTATAGCAAAGTTTGGCCTTTAGGAGTTATG
Source organism: Aepyceros melampus (assembly GCA_006408695.1). Lineage (NCBI taxonomy): Eukaryota > Metazoa > Chordata > Mammalia > Artiodactyla > Bovidae > Aepyceros > Aepyceros melampus. Next base: position 166,818 of record SJXQ01000606.1, read on the forward strand.
ATTTGAGTAGATGATAACAGTTGTAATATATAAGGACTTGATTAAGATAATTCTAGGGCACATGAGTCTAGTCTTGATGTATCATATTGTGAGGTTGCACTCTGATTTTCTGAAAAGACTAAAAAAGATTTCCTTGGTACTCCTCAGGCATCTTTCATTATGAATATTTAACTGAGGAGGTGAAGAAGAAGGTCATAATCAACAACTCTTCAAACTTGGCTGCATATCACTTTCAGATTTGAGAGTTTTTCCTGGAAGTGCTTTGCTTCTACTGCTTGCCTCTCCCCAGTGTCAGCTGATTTAGCAGCAGCTTAGGGAGGGCTCCCCTGGTGGCTCAGACGGTAAAGCATCTGTCTACAATGCAGGAGACCTGGGTCCGATCCCTGGGTGGGGAAGATTCCCTGGATAAAGGAAATGGCAACCCACTCCAGTACTCTTGCCTGGAAAATCTCATGGATGGAGGAGCTTGGTGCAGGCTACTATCCATGGGGTCACGAAGAGTCAGGCACGACAGCGACTTCACTTTCAGGGAGGGCTCATCTCTCTGTGGTTGCTCAAGCTTTTCTTCCTCAGGGCCTTTGTATATGATGAGTCTCCTAAACTTCATGGATAATGATGACCTGTCACTTCAGGGAGGTCCTCCCCAACTATTCTGTCTAAAACATCCCTCCTATTATCTCACTTAGCACTCTGTTTTATTTTTTGCATTTTACTTATCACAATTTTGTTTAATCATTTTATGCTTTACTAAATGTTTCCTATCAGACTATATCTATGTCAGTCACCATTGGTATCCCCAGTGCTTTACACAGTGTTTTGCACATAAAAGGTATTCAGTAAGTATTTGATGGATGGATAAATGAAGAAAGCAGTGGAACATTATCACCCATGATTACAAAGGAGCCACATAAACCATTGTTTCAGTTTAGAAAACATGTAAGAAATGTATTGCCACACTGGCTGTGTCTCTAATATTCACTTGGTTAGCATTAGCGTCATCCATGCAGAAAGAGATGAAGGATTTGAGCAAATCATATATATGGAAAGTCCTCACATCTGCCTTTTAAAAATGGTATTTATCAAAGTTTATTATAAATGTAGAAAAGCTCCCTTATTATAACGTGCAGGCCAATGATTTTTCATACATTGAACGTACCCATATAGTCAATGCACAGATCGAGAAACTGAATACCCCTAATACCCTGGAAGCTCCCTTCATGTCTTCTTCCAGTTACTATCCTTTCAAGGTTAACCACCATCTTGTCTTCTAACATCATACATTAGTTTTATCATAGTTTGTACTCTTTCAATATTGTGTTTGTGAGATTCATCCATCAGCCATATTCTTACATGTCCACACTTAACCTTTTTAAATGAGTAGAGATGAATCCCAAGACACAATGAGAAGCCAAGTTAATGGGAGAAGGAGGTTACTCATATAGAGTGAAGATTGGAGATTTATGTGCTGAAGTGAGAGCCATGTTCCAGTCAATTCAGTTTGCCTTCTTTGCTTCCTCTAGCCTTGCTTCCCAGATCTTAAACATGTAGCTTACAGATATCTTCCCTTGGGAAAAACACTTACCGATTCACTAAAATCCATCTCTGCTACTGCAAAATAAAGAAAAAATCTTTTGAGCCCATGCTTTCTCCCTGAGATGTGTCCACAGTGCCATTTCTTTATACCAGGGGCAGCATTTAATTATTGATTCTTAATGAATATGTCTTGAAGGTGTTTATTAAACTGAGTTTGGGAGCATTGTTCTTCCCATCTCAATGCATGAGATTATGAGACGATCTACTGGAGGAGGGGCAATGCAAAAAACTGATTGAGTTTCTGGACTTTAACACAGAGACAGATAAAAATAGGATACTATGTGTGATTTAAAATTGGCAAGGACAGGCTTTCAGCATGAAGAAATCTCTTTGAGCTATTAATCATGAGTTATATGTTTTTGTGACAGTGAAAGGTAGAAGAAGCTTTAATTAAACACACCTTAATAACCTTCTCTTAGAAAATGTCTTAAAAAAAATAAATGTGGCATCAAATAATCTATGGAAGGTGGGGAGTAACTCTTCTAGAGTCCAATATAATGAGGAAGCACTCCCTGACAGAGAAGGTTGCCAAACACTTGCACAAATTACTAAGAAAGCTGGGGAATCAGTGGCCATCTGTTCAGCGTGATTCTCAGGCAAATGTGCCTGGAGGCAGGGGGCTGGTTGACAATGATCTTAGAAGGGAAAGGCCTTTTGCTTTACATTTGATGATTATCGAAGATTTTTCAAGCCTTAAAAATGCCTTTAAACTTAAGGAATGAAATAAGATGTGCCTTTGGCTCATGTGGTATATGTGTCTCCCTCTCAAACATTTTGAGACTTTATGCCAGAGACTACTTGGAGGCAAAAGACACCATTTATTTTCCTTTTTCTACTCTTAGTACCACACATTAAAAAAAGTTATTGTGCTGCTGCTTGGGTAAAGAGCTATTATTTACTGGGCCTCATTTTGAAATGTTTTTATTGCTTTTAAAAGTGGTCAAAATGACACTTTTAAAACCCACAATTTTGTGTGACCTGCATATTGAACCAGCCCAGACACCACTTGAAAGGTCTTTGCAGGCCACTATGGCTCCATACACAATAATAATCAATACCACTTAGACTACTTATTGGGTGTATACTAGGTGCCAGGAACTGGTAGGCACTTTACATATGTTATCTCATTTAATTCTCTCAATGATCTGGCAAGGCAGCTATCATTATTACTTCACTTATAATGAGGGAAATATGTCTTGGCCAAGTCAGATAACTAGCCCTTAGTCACATAGCTAGTTGTTCTAAACACTGAATTATGAACTCAGGTCTCTTTGACTCCAAAGCCCACAGTTCTTTTCTGTATTACACTTTCCTAATACTTTGAGAACCCTGGCGTATTTAAAATAAAGCTCTGAAACAAACACAACTTCTGATTTGGGTATATTTCTAGGTTCAGCTGATTTGTTTCCTAGTCATTTTTGACATATTGGTAAGATTGAGTTTCAGAATTGGAAAGTCCTAGGTTTGATGTTTGAAATCTTCCTCTTCTACCCATCACCTATGTGACCTGTAGCAAGTTAATTAACCTCTCTGAACTTCAGGTTCCTCTTCTGTGAAGTAAATCAAATAAAAAACCAACCCCACAGAGCTATTTTAAGGATTAAATGAAATGATATAAGTGAAAGTATATATCAAAATAATAAAGAGCAGGTAGTGAATTTTCTAGAAATATTAATAACAATGATACAAAAATGGATTTTGAACTTATGGGACCTTGACAGTCTCTCTTCCCCTGCTCAATAGTTAACTTGATTATCTCCCTCAGAAGGCTTTCCAGTTCCAACAGGGCAAGAAAATGTTGCTTACCACTGGTAATTTAGGTTTATCAATTGAATGGAGGCTGTCATAACAAAAGAATCTTGTTTCTCAAACTTAAACTTCATAGCAGCCTATCTTCCCATTCTTAAGGTCTGAAGAATAACTACAAAAATATAAACTAACCTCAATCAAATTAAATCATAGTGTTCTAGCACCATAAACCTTTAAAATGTTTTATGAGTAGAATTCATGCCTATTTACCTGACCTTTTCCCTGGTGGCTCAGCGGTAAAGAATCTGCCTGCCAATGCAGGAGATGCAGGTTTGATCCCTGTGTCAGGAAGATGCCCTGGAGAAGGAAGTGGTAACCTACTCCAGTATTCTTACAAGGGAAATCCCATGGACATAGGAGCCTGGTGGGCTATAGTCCATGGGGTCACAAAAAAGAGTTGGACATGACTGAGCAACTAAACAACAACAACATGAGTCTCATATATTGCAAAATAAAGATTGGGACACATGGCCTAAGCAAGAATATTTTTTTCTGATTTGTAGTCTTATTTATAGAAGATTTATGGAGACATACAAATTAAACTGCATTTATGCATTTTATGCATCACTTTTATGGGGAAAAATATAGAATTCCATAGAGTTGAACTCTCCCCCAAATCAGGTGCTGCTCCCCCTCCCTCTTTGGGGTGAAAGCTCATCAATGATCTTTTGAATCTCCTTGAAAAGTAGAAGGTGATTAACATCTATTACAATATTAATAACTTCATTCTAGAGTTTCCTTGGGTTTCTCTTATATACCTTCACTTGTAGAACTCTTAATGCAATCTCAGTTTACAGAAACAAATGTTTTCCCTAATTTTGAGTGTTGGTAAAAGTAATGCATATTCAGGGAAGGAAAAAAGATAATTAGCCCAAGGTTTGATAGACATTATTTAGTAGTTATCCAGGTAATCTGAAATCCTGCATATAATCAATTAATTAGCAGTATAACGAGAACTTTAATTTTTAAACTTCCTATCCAGTGTCTTTCAATCATTGCTGCAAAACATTTGAGAGCCAACAACACAGAATTTGCTTTATAGGCCTGTGTTAGAAATGGTCAGATCCCCAGTAACCTAAAACAAATCACACACATAGAATGATCTTTTTACTCTGAGCAGTATATAATTTAGGCTTTGAAAAAATTGTATTAAGGAGTAAATCTAGCAACTTTCAGTGATTGAAAAAAAAACAAGCAATTATTGCAAAAACAATTTGCAATCCTGTTCATAGAATACTCACCCAATGCCGTGTTTTCTCCTGAGTTTTCCAAGGAAATTGTACTAACAAGTGAATCTAGATAAAGGATGTTGAAGGCCGTGGGGGTTAGTAAGAGTCTTGTTTGTTTTCTGTAGGTCTCTGTGTGGCTTTTGCTATTTAGGGTCTTCTCTGCTTCTCCTTGGAGAAGGCAAAGGCACCCTACTCCAGTACTCTTGCCTGGAAAATCCCGTGGACGGGCGAGCCTGGTGGGCTGCAGTCCATGGGGTCGCGAACAGTCGGACACGATTGAGCGACTTCACTTTCACTTTTCACTTTCATGCGTTGCAGAAGGAAATGGCAACCCACTCCAGTGTTCTTGCCTGGAGAATCCCCGGGATGGGGGAGCCTGGTGGGCTGCCGTCTATGGGGTCACACAGAGTCAGACACGATTGAAGTGACTTAGCAGCAGCAGCAGCTGCTTCTCCTCCCTCATCCTCTTTCCTCTTCTACCTTGTTCTTAAAGAGATTGCTCTATTAGTTGAGGGTGATTCATTTCTACTAGTGGTGAAAAGGCATTTTCTTCCACCACTCTGAGGTAGTATTAATCTTTAGGCCTTCATAAATTTCATTGTGAAGGGACTTAATTTGTTTCCATTATGAGAACTTTTGAGCACATTCAGTTATCATAATCAAAAAGCACTTAACTGCATGTGTGCTACGCCAAGAGAATTACAGAGACACATTTTCTGCCCGCTGAGTGTTCAAGTTTAAAAGTAAGTGCCAGGTTTTGTGGATCACTGTACAGAAGGACTAGATGATGCCTGATCTTGTTGAGCAAACTTGAGGTCAGAGTGTCTGTCCAGACCAGAGGACCTGTCTCATAATTGGGAATTTCTGGGTAGCTGGGAGGCAATATAAGAAGTCCAGCCATGATAAGGACACAAATGGAAGCATAGTTAGTTTGTGTAGATGGGAGAAAGAACTGCATCCAGAAAATCAAGCACAGCCAAGGGGTATAGGCAGGAGTGGAATCCAAGCATATTCATGTCAGATGAGAAGAAACAGGTGATAGAGCTTCGGCCCAGATTCAAAACAGATAGGCCTGTCCACTTAATAACACAGCCATAGTGGGAATCTGTTTTCCTTCCTTTGCCTTAATTTTAAACAACTTTTCTGATATATTTGGTTTAAGAATACTGGTTTGGGCTACTTCCTCAGGCGAAGCAGTTAACTATTGATGCTAGAATTGCAACACAGACTGGAATCCTGGAGTGAGCTCTTATTATTTTCCCTTTGAGGCCATATAAATATGAATAATCATTCTTTGGAGATTAGATGATATCTAGTGTCTCTGAGCTTCAGTGTATCTGGACCTTTTCTTAGAATTCCTTCTTTCTTGGCAATGAAATACAGAATATAGACTGACTTCCATCAAAACAGCTTTTAACATTTAAAACAGAGGAAAACAATTGGTGTCTGAATAGGACTTTTTCTCTATTTCTTAGTCCCTAAGGACAGTAGATTTCCCAGAAAGGGATCTTAGATTATGGTAAATTCCAGTGAATCTGGTAAATACAGTGTTAAGTACCAAATTAGTCCCTGTTTGCAACTTTTTTAAAAAAATTTTTATTATTTTAAAATATTTTCCTTGTACCTCTAGTCGTCATTTACTTTGATGCACATTGACTACTACACTGGTTTCAGCTCAGGCAGTGGTATTCTTTCTTTATAGTGTCAATTGTGATTTGGTAAACAGATACTAGTGCCCTTTCTGGAATAAACCCACACATAAGCCCTTGGGCAGGTGAGAGAGGAAGGAGTCAAGGTCGTTAAGGGATTCTTGACAAGCTGCTAATTACTTTCGTTAGCATTATGCCATTGTACTGAACGACTGAGCAACAAATGCCATTGTACATGCATTAAGGATTATTTTGATGTGGAAGCAATGAACCCAAGAGTATCACTTGGAACCCTGATGGCAGGAGTAAGGGATTGAAAAAACTGTTCTAAAGAATTCTGGAGCAATAAGTCCAAGAAAGAAGAGGGCTCCGTTTAAATCTGACAAAAAGAAGTTCTCATAATTCTTGCTTGTTTCTTTATTGTGTGTCTGCCTAGTTCCCTCTATAATGAAAGCTCCATGGGGGCAAGGACTTTGTTTTTTCCACTATTGCATCCCCACCACCCAGAATAGTGACTGGTACATACGGATGCTCAATATATGTTTACTGAATGAATGGATCAATGACCATAAACAAATGAATATAGTCACTCTTAAAACTTGAATTTGAATGACCTTTTTAGAAAAATATTTCAATTAAGTATGATCAAGGTAAATATTTTATAGTATACATGTTCTATTTTAATTTTCCAGAATAATAAAAATACATAATACTGTCTCACCTAAGGAGACTGATCTTCATGTTGACACTTGAGGTATCTAAAGTAATTAATTTTAAAGTAGTTATGCCAGATTTGTTAGCTTATTCTTGTATCATTAATGAAGATAATTAACCTTGTCATTGATGATACTACAACTTACTAGCATTTTGTTATTTGATTTCAGTTTTTATTTCTGTTTTGAGCAGTTGTGTAATATTTTCTGGTGTCTCTGCTTATAAAGACATCAGTTGTATTGAATCAGGACCCATCCTTTGATCTTATTTAACCTTAATTATTTCCTTATCTCTAAATATAGCTAAATATAACTAGGATTAGGGCTTCAACATAAGAATCTAGGGGGACACAAACATTGAGTCTATAACACACTCCAAGAGCATCACCACAATAATGCTTAGAATAACTAACATTTTTTAAAATTTATTTTAATTGAAGGATAATATCTTTCCAGTATTGTGTTGGTTTCTACCAAATATAAACATGAGTCAGCCATAGGTTTACCCATGTCCCCTTCTACTTGTATATCTCTCCCACTCCCTCCCCATCCCATCCCTCTAGATTGTTACCGAGCCTTGGTTTGAGTTCCCTGAGTCATGGAGTCATGCAGCAAATTCCCATTGGTTATCTGTTTTACGTATGGTAATGTATGTTTCCATGTTACTCTCTCCATACATCCCACCCTCTCCTTCCTCCCCACTAGCCGTGTCCATAAATCTGTTCTCTATGACTGTGTTTCCATTGTTATTCTGCAAATAGGTTCATCAGTAGCAATTAAGATTTATTAAGCACTTTTTTGGATATACCAGGCACTGTAATAGACACTTTAAATGAATTATCTCATTTTAGTCATCAAATATTTTGGTGTCTTCTCACAATATTTATTTGGCATTCACATCACAATTCCATGAGGGTCAGTGAAAGGAACTCTTTCCATGTAATTATTCAAAACACAGACTCTTTCCATCTTGTGGCTCTCATTTCCTCTGAGTCCTAGGAGTCTAGCCAGTAGATGATTAAAAAGAGTGAAGGTTGCAAAAGGGAGGTTTTTTAGGGCCTATGCATGAAAGTGGTACTTCACATTTCAGTATCATGAACCTAATCACATGGCTATACCTAACAGTTGAGAACTAGAGTCTACCTGTGTTTTGAGGAAGAGGACAACAAAGAAATATAGATCTTGGTGAGCTTCAGCAGTCTCTAGCACACTGATTTGATTTTCATGGTAACCCACTGAGGTCAGTATCATCATTGTCCTTATTTTACCAATAAAGAAAGGAAAGTAATTTGCTCAGAGTAACACAGCTAGTCATTTGGAGTTGAACTCAGTCCAACTTCAGTGGTTTGCTTTTAAACACTATGCTGTTCTTTCTGAACTAGAAATAAAAGTATTATTTCATTACTATAAGTAAGTAAGTAAAGTCACTCAGTCGTGTCCGACTCTTTGTGACCCCATGGACTGCAGCCCACCAGGCTCCTCAGTCCATGAGATTCTCCAAGCAAGAATACTGGAGTGGGTTGCCATTTCCTTCTCCAGGGGATCTTCCCGACCCAGGGATCGAATCCGGGTCTCCCGCATTGGAGGCAGACGCTTTAAACCTCTGAGCCACCAGGGAAGTCCATTACTATAGTGAATGTTTAAAATGTTTAAACCATCTATCAAAAATGTTTTAGCAAATTGCTATGTTTCCATAATAGATCAGTTTATTTAGTGTTAATTGGTTTTGCTAAGGAAGGAAAGATGAAAAAAAGGAAAGAAGGAAGGAAATGAAGGAGAGAGAGAAAGAGCAAACAAGAATAACAAGCATTTGGTGAAGATCTTGGATGCTGTTTGTTGTATTCAATGTATATTTATTAACAGAAGTTTATTCACTATCAGGGTCTTTTCTTCATTGGCATGAATTATAAAGTTACTTTGAATGTGTTTAGGGTGTGATTGTGATAACAAAGTGTATGGAGTCTTTTGTCTGCTCTCCCCTCATAACTACCTCTTCAACAAAGGAGGTTGTACTGTCCAGAAAGACAATGCAAACTCATCTCAATTTAAATACATTTGTCCACATTGACTGCAAATTGAAAGGTCAAGGACTAGGATCCTGCTTCCCATTGAACTAAGCTGTTCCTGAAGTGATCCAAGACAGGCGGGATAGAGATTCCCCCTTCCCTTTTGTCTAAGTGAATACAGTACTGAATATAAATGACAATAGGCTGCCACTTATCTTCTGTATCTGGAGTGACTTGCAGCCACTTGGATTGGACTTCCTTTCCTTTCTACCACATTAAATGGTGTATTGGTTATTTTTGCTGTGCTGTGTGCTGTGCTCAGTCAGGTCCAATTCTTTGTGACCCCACCAGGCTCCTCTGTCCATGGAATTTTCCATGCAAGAATACTGAAGTGGGTTGCCATTTCCTACTGCAGGGGATCTTCCCAACCCAGGGTCAAACCCACATCTATGTCTCTTTCACTGGCAGGCAGATTCTTTACCACTGTGCCACAATTTGTAATATTCAACAAGCATCCTTTTTTTTCCTTTTCTTATATTATAGTTGAGAGTTTTAAAATGTTTTATTGAAATATAGTTGATTTGCAGCATTATGTTAGTTTCAGTTGTCTATTTTAATTTCAGTTGTACAATATAGTGATTCAAAACTTTTATAAAGTATTCTCCATTTAAAGTTATTATAAAATATTGTCTATATTCCCTGTGCTATACAATATATTCTTGTGGCTTATTTACTTCATACATAGTAGTTTATCCCTGTTAATCCCCTACTCTATCTTGCCTCTCCCCACTTCCCTCTTCTCACTGTTAACAATTAATTTGTTCTCTATATCTGTGAGCCTATTTCTGTTTTTTTAAGTTCATTCGTTTCCTTTTTTAGATTTCAAACATAAGCGTAAATACAGTATTTGTCTTTCTCTCTCTTATTTCACTAAGCATAATACCCTCCAAGTCCATCCATATTGTTGCAAATGGAAAATTTTCATTCTTTTTGAGTAATGAATAGTATTCCATTTTATATTTATCTGCTACATGTACTTTATCAATTCATCTGTTGATGGACACTTGGGCTGCTTCCATATGTTGGCTTTGTAAATAATACTGCTGTGAACATTTGGGTTCATCTATCTTTTTGAATAAGTGTTTTCCTTTTTTCCAGATATATACCCAGGAGCAGAATTGCTGGATTGTATAGTAGTTCTATTTTTAGTTTTTTTGAAGGACTTCCATACTGTTTTCGATAGTGGCTAGACAAATTTACATTTCTGTCTACAGTGTATGAGGGCTCCCTTTTCTCCACGTCTTTGCCAGCATTTGTTATTGTGGTCCTCTTAATGATAACCATTCTGACAGGTATGAGGTGATATCTTATTGTGGTTTTGATTTACATTTCCCTGATAATTATCGATTTTGAGCATCTTTCATGTGCCTATTGGTCATCTGTATGTCTTCCTTTGAAAAATATCTCTTCAGATATTCTGCCTATTTTTTAATCACATTGTTTATTTTTTTATATTGAGTTGCATGCGGTGTTAATCAATTTTGGATATCAATCCCTATCAGTCATATTATTTGCAAATGTTTTCTCTCATTCAATTGGTTGTCTTTTCATTTTGTTGATGGTTTCCTTTTCTGTGCAAAAGCTTCTAAGTTTAATTAGATCTCATTCATTCTTGCCTTTATTTCTTTTGCCTTAGGAAACAGATTCAAAAATACATTGCTGTAATTCATATCAAAGAATGTTCTGACTATGTTCTCGTCTGGAAGTTTTATGGTTTCATTTAGGTCTGTAATCCATTTTGAGTTTATTTTTGTACATGATGTGAGAAAATGCTCTAATTTCACTCTTTTACATGTAGCTGTCCAGTTTTCCCAACACCACTTATTAAAGAGATTGTCTTTTCCTCCATTGTATATTCTTATCTCTTTTATTGTAGATTAAGTCACCATAAGTGTGTGGGTTTATTCTGGGCTCTCTGTTCTATTCCATTGACATATGTGTCTGTTTTCATGCCAGTACTAAAGTGATTTGATTACTGTAGTTTTGCAATATAGTCTGAGGTCAGGAAGCATGATACCTACAGCTCTTTTCTTCTTTCTTAAGATTGCTGTTTTCATATAAGTTTTAGAATTATTGGTTATAGTTCTGTGAAAAAATGCCATTGGTGTTTTGATAGGGGTTGAACTGGATCCAAATAGGAAAAGGAGTACGTCAAGGCTGTATATTGTCACCCTGCTTATTTAACTTATATGCAGAGTACATCATGAGAAACGCTGGTGGCCTGGAAGAAGCACAAGCTGGAATCAAGATTGCTGGGAGAAAAATAACCTCAGATATGCAGAGACACCACCCTTATGGCAGAAAGTGAAGAAGAACTAAAGAGCCTCTTGATTAAAGTGAAAGAAGAGAGTGAAAAAGTTGGCTTAAAGCTCAACATTCAGAAAACTAAGATCATGGCATCTGGCCCCATCACTTCATGGAAAATGGATGGGGAAACAGTGGAAACAGTGTCAGACTTTATTTTGGGGGGCTCCAAAATCACTGCAGATGGTGGTTGCAGCCATGNAACCCGGGTCTCCCGCATTGGAGGCAGATGCTTTAACCTCTGAGCCACCAGGACTTCAGAACCTATGCCTAAAAAATGGAAATAATAATAATAGTTTTGTTAAATGAGATATGTGCAAAAGTGAACAAATGAATAGAAAATGACCGCAACTAGAATAAAACACAAGCATCTTTTTTTCATGTTTTCCTTTCTAAAATTTCTTCCTTCTGCACCTCTAGCCACCAATGTTTATTTTCATTTACTCTAAGAAATCGTTCCTTATCAATTCTCCCCATGTGCTTCCTTCATGGAGTCACAATTACAGACATAACAGTCAGAGGAGGCCTCAGACTCTTCTAGTCCAGAAACAGATAATAGATCAGGAAATGAGAGCTGCACTAACACATAAGCGGAGTAAGATTAGAATTCAGGTCTCCAGCTTCTTGGTCCATTAATAAGCTATACTATTCCATTTACTTGTAAATATTAGTTTATAGTTGTTCGCTTAATTAACATTTTTTAAAAATGGGTTTTTGGACTTCCCCAATGGTCCAGTAGTAAAGAATCTGCCTGCCAAAACAGGAGACACAAGTCCAATCCCCGATTCAGGAAGAGTCCACATGCCATGGGGCAAGTAAGCCCATGTGCCACAACTACTGAACCCATGCGCTGCAACTACTGAAGCCTGTGCACTCTACAGCCTGTGGTCCACAACAAGAGAAGCCACCGCAATGGGAAGCCTGCATACCTCACCTAGAGAGTATCCCCTGCCTGCAGCTGGAGAAAGTTCACACACGGCAACAAAGACCCAGTGCAGCCAAAAACAGATAAATAAAATTTCTTTTAAAATGGTTTCTTTTTTATCTCCTAAAACTTAAACCAGCTTAAAGGAAAAGAAGAAACTTGTCTTAACATTAACTTTAAATAAGATTTCACAATAGAAGGAAACTGATTAATATGAATAATCATTACCATTTCAAATTTAAATTAATATTTTCAATTAAAATAGTAGAGAAATACATGATCAAAAGCAATTTTTTAGAGTCCATTCCTACTATATAGACTTGAATCCTGCAGGCCAAGAAAATAAATAGGAGATAGGCTCTAAGAGGGTAAAAATGAATTCAAATATTTCTTTCATGCCTATTCTTTCTGAGACCTGTTTTAAGGTTCTTATTTATACCATCAATAATAATTTTAGAGAAAGACAAAACACCAAGTATACTTTAAAATAATTTTTGAATAAGTTACATAAAGGCAGCTGGCTCATTAATTGGTTTAGAGGCTGAAAAAAATACTAAATATATTTAGTGAGCACAACAGAAGCAGCTCCAAGGTAAATTCAAAACCATAAGCAAACCTGAAAATGAACATCAAAGGGGATTTGGGAAAGTTATTATCTGCTACTTATCATCAAGAACACAGAAGCAGTGAAACAGTGGGAACTAAATACAAGTAGAAAGCAAGCAAGAGGTGTAGCAGTCAAGAAGTTGGAAGGTCTGTCAATTTCTAACTACTTCAGTGTGATGGTTAACTTTATGCTATGTACCCAAGCTGTCTATTCAAACCCCAGTCTAGATGGTGTTACAAAGCTAAGTATTTTTTAAACATGTGATTAAACACTTAAATCAGTAGACAGAGTAAAGCAAATTATCCATTAAAATGTAGGTGGGCCTCATCTAATCAGCTGAAGGCCTTAAGAGTAGAGACTGTCCCAAGAAGAAGCAATCTGGCCTCAACACTGTAACACAAAAATTATGCCTGACTTTCCAGCCTACAGATTTTGGACTCAAGACTGTCACAGTAACTCCTCCTTGAGTTTCCAGCTTGCTGGCCTACTCTACTGATTTTAGACTTGCCAGCCCCCATAAACATATGAGCCAATTCCTAAAATTCAATCAATTGATCAGTCTCCATCTCTGCTTACATATAAATATATACATAGTTTTCATGATGAACCCTTTTACATTCTTGTGACCTTTAGTACAGAACCAGAAAACACGACAGGAAGAAAAATCTTTAAGCCATTTAATCTAGTCTCCCACACAATGCAGGAATCTCCTTGCATCATTGACTAGTCAACCAGTATCTCCACACTGGAAAGGAGCTTAATAACTACACACACACGTGTGAAAAATCACCCCTTTTGCCCCATCACTTCATGGGAAATAGATGGGGAAACAGTAGAAAGAGTGTCAGACTTTATTTCTTTGGGCTCCAAAATCACTGCAGATGGTGACTGCAGCCATGAAATTAAAAGACGCTTACTCCTTGGAAGAAAAGTTATGACCAACCTAGATAGTATATTCAAAAGCAGAGACATTACTTTGCCGACTAAGGTCTGTCTAGTCAAGGCTATGGTTTTTCCTGTGGTCATGTATGGATGTGAGAGTTGGACTGTGAAGAAGGCTGAGCGCCAAAGAATTGATGCTTTTGAACTGTGGTGTTGGAGAAGACTCTTGAGAGTCCCTTGGACTGCAAGGAGATCCAACCAGTTCATTCTGAAGGAGATCAACCCTGGGATTTCTTTGGAAGGAATGATGCTAAAACTGAAGCTCCAATACTTTGGCCACCTCATGCGAAGAGTTGACTCATTGGAAAAGACCCTGATGCTGGGAGGGATTGGGGGCAGGAAGAGAAGGGGACGACCGAGGATGAGATGGCTGGATGGCATCACGGACTCAATGGACGTGAGTGTGAGTGAACTCCGGGAGTTGGTGATGGACAGGGAGGCCTGGCGTGCTGCGATTCATGGGGTCGCAAAGAGTCGGACACGACTGAGCGACTGAACTGAACTGAACTGAGAGGAGTTCTGTAGTTGGACAACTCTTTCTCTAACTGGAGAAAAAGAAAATCTATGTTTAATTTTCAACCATCCAACTAATCCTATTTCTACCTTCTAAAACTAAAAATGAACCATAAACAAGTGCTGTCAATAGGAATACTCCACACAGTTTCGTTTAGATACAAATAGGTTGTAGGCAGGCAACAGCCCCTAAAGATGTCCACTTCCTGATCCTCAAAACTTGACTTGAGGAATAGGAACAAGTCAAGTAAGTTACTTGACTTGGCAATAGGAACTCTGTAGGTAAATTAAGAATTTTGAGATGAGGAGATTATCCCAGATTATCAGGGTGGGTCCAAGGTAATCACAAGAGTCTTTATAAGAAAAATGGAAGCAGGAAAGTCAGGGGCAGAATGATGAAAGATAAGAAAGTCTTGACCTGCTATTGCTGGCTTTGAAGATGAAGAAGACATTAACCAAAGAATACAGGCAGTCTCTAGCAACTGGAAAAATAAGGGAATGGATTCTCTTCAGCTGCCAGAAGGAAGGCAGCCCTGCCAGTACCTCATTATCTAGGTCTGTGAAGCCTGTTTTGGATTTCTGGCCTCCAGAACTACAAGATACTAAATTTATTTTGCTTTGAATCATTAAGTTTATGGTAATTTGCTACAGCAGAAATATGAAGTGATTACATCAACATTTTTAAAAAGTGAAATATCAATGGTTAGGACTCCACATTTCAACTGCTAAGAGCAGGGGCTCAATTCCTGGTCAGGGAACTAAGATCCCTCAGCCATGTGATAAAAAAAATCTATTTAACATTTCCGACAGCCTCTGTACAAAACTCTCCAGGCTATGCCTAACCCACCTGGAAACTATAATGAAAATAAGATATACGGATAAATGAGAATAAGACAAAAATATTATCACTTTATTCTCAAAAGTGATATATTTATCAATATACATTTTTTCCAGTAAGAAAAAAGCCTTTTTATAAATCTGGGTTTGAAATTAAAATGTTAACATATCTTGAAGTAAGAAAAAATACTGTGTATCAATATGAATGTGGCACAATTTAGTAACTGTTTTCAAATTTACCTATTAAGATATTTTTTTACTAGACCTACCATTTAACTTGCCTCTAGAAAACTACTCATCTGATCCTAAGTTTTTATCAGAAAAACATTTTCTGACATTCTTGTTTAAGTTATACACAAAAATTCAGGAGCAAACATTAAACCAACATGGACATTTGAATGAAACTATTATTTAATAAAGCAATATAAAGGAGAGTATCTTCCAGATAAAAACCTTTCAAATATTTGAAGCCTAGGCTCACATTTTCAGTCAGATTTTATTTCGCCAATGTATATCCAGTTACTCAGGCATTCCCCGAGGAGCATGTTTTTGGCATCCTGCCCATCCTCCTCATGACCCTCCCTTCCTCTGGATACATCTAGTTTTGTCAGTATCCTTCTTAAAGGTGTTCAGAACTGAACAAAATGCTGCAAATGTGATCCCCCAAAATGCAAAGAATGTTAAATTCCTTATTCCAGAGACCTTACTCTTAATAATTCAATAAGGCTTACAGGCTATTAAGTCATACCTATTTAGCTGATTTCATTAAACTAAAGTACAGAATATACATGTACTCCTATTACATTTCAACTTACTAGTTCAAATAATTAGGCACAGGTTGACAACAAAGCACTCTTTGGGCAGAAGTATTCAAGCAGCTCTAAATCCATCTGACTGTACTATCTCCCAGATCACATTTCCTCATGCTGTCCACAAGCATATCAGGAAAGCACATACACAATGTGCTTTCCTGAACTCAAGATACTTGTTATGGCATCCTCCTATCATGCAATCCTATCAAAAAGGAAATGAAGTCAGTCTGGCAAGTCACTTAACCAGAGTCTCAGTTTCTTCATCTATAAAGAAAGGAAGTTGGACTAGATCCCTTTGAGCTATAAAATTCTATTATTCTAAAAGAGATTTTATCAGGTAGTAGAAAGATACTGAAATAAATAATGAAAGAAAGCTAACCCTTGGGAGAGAGGCACCTTCTCATGAATATTGAGTGGGGTGAAGCAGTGTCTGTAATCCCACACTGATAATCCATAAACCAGAGGGGACTCTATCTTATTTCTCCTTTCACATAAAGTAAAGCCTCAATTCAGACTTTACCAATTATTAACTTGTGATGTTAGGTTCTGGGATAAAGATTAACACTGTGGAGTCACTGAAAGAAAGAAACTTGATAAGCAAATGAATAATGAAACAATTATTTTCAAGCCCTCTAGAAATACTTAATTTCATGCAACCTCTGAAACTGCAAATTGCTCTTAGTCACTATAAAAGACACTGACTTTGGCTCTAGTTATCAATATTTAAAAACAGGCTAAAACTTCTTTAAATATACCATTTGATCACACTTTTCCAAAATTCAAGCTAGCCTTCCCTTTTCTGACCCAAGTTTCATTGTACACAAAAGGCAAAATGTATTTGAAGGGTGAAGAACAGTACAAAAGCAAAATAAAC
Source organism: Aepyceros melampus (assembly GCA_006408695.1). NCBI lineage: Eukaryota > Metazoa > Chordata > Mammalia > Artiodactyla > Bovidae > Aepyceros > Aepyceros melampus. The sequence goes on from SJXQ01000606.1 coordinate 183,691, forward strand.
AAAATATATTTCTATTTCTGTTCTCCCTAGAATTTATCTCATGCTCTCTACAGAAATTTCCTTTTCTTTAAGCCAGTAAATGTCAACAATTTTTGGTGTTGTTGCTCTCTTTTCTCAAGCTAAACTTACCCATGATTCTGTAATATGAATAGACAAAACAGCTAAATTCTGTATGCCAAAAGATTCTGTTTGTTGTTCCAAGACCTACTCACATATGGAGAATGAGTGGTTGGTGGGTCACGATGTTCAGGTGTACACCCAAGCTCTCCCAGGCTGCTCAAGCTACTATCAAGACCCCATGGGAGTGCTCAGGAAGGGCCCTGGGCCAACTGTGCTGCGCTCACGACCTCCTACCTCAGGAAGCTGGACTGCTGGTGAGGCTTCTCAGCAGCCCTCTAGACTACCTGAGTGCAGGGCACCAGCTTCTGCATGATAATCATGATCATGCTAGTGACTGATATTCTTCAGCTCTTTGAGAATAAAAGACAGCTTCTAGAGTACATTGTTTAAGACACTTGACTTCAAAACCACTTTTCAATTGCATGACCTATCAAAGTAAGGATTATCTGTATCCTTATTTCACAGCTCTAAATGGTATCTATTATTTCCATGCTACAAAGAGAAAAATGGAGGCTCAGAGAGACTTAAGTTATGCATTAGTCACAGACTATCTGTAAAAATAAAGTGCCAATATGAGTTAGTATGATCCCAAATCTATGCTATTTCTACTGCAACACACGGCCACTCAAAGATGACACAAAGTTTACTGTGAAGGAGCTCAGCACCTAGAACCCTACAAAATTAATAAGGCAGAAATAAAAAGGTATAATGTTTGAATAGTATACAACAAGAATACAGTCATACATTTCTTGCACAATAACAAAAAGAATGTGTTTAAAAGGAAAATGCAAAAATCACAAGGTAGAAATTAGATCAGAAAAAGAAAAGATTAAGAAAAACTGGGAAAGACATTTAGAAAATATAGTATTCTACATGCTGAAGATAAATATGGCTTTGACATTGAGAAGTGGAATAAGCTACTACACGCAGAGGAAAAAGACATGAACAAAGACACATAAAGGAAAATACAAGGCATATATGTAGAACAGCAAAGAGTTCGGATCTGCTAACACAGTGTTTCCTACATTTTCCAGGTAAGATTTCTACTGAATTCATTAAAAACACAGATTCCTAGGTTTCTCCCCTAGAGATTTTGAATCAGTAGGTCTGAGATGGATATAGGAATTTAATTTTTTAAAAGTACTATAAGTGACTTTTTATTAGTGAGGAAGTTTAAGAAGCATTACCCTAAAGACAGAGTTGGTAAAGAGGAGTCATGAAAGCAGAAGCCTGAAATAATAGGCCAAGGAACTTGGCCTTATTTTTATAGTCAACAAAGAGCAGCTATAGCATCTTTATCAGGCTTCAGGAAGACTATTCTGATAGCAATGAGTGGAAGGGGAAAAAAGAGAAGGGAGATGGGAGATCAGTCTGCAGACTAGGGGAGCAGCACAGCCTAGAGATAATGAAGGCTGGAATAAGAGGAGTAGTAAAATAAATTAAAAATAAGATTTGAGATACGCCACAGATGAAAAATTGGTAGACCTAATGCAACTAACTGGTTGTGCACGGGAAAAAATAAGAAAAACATCAGAATTAAATCTAAAATTTTTCTTTAGGGGACACTGATACCAAGGAATTAGACAAAGAATTCACAGAACAGGGAGAAGTTTGGGAAGAAAAGATAATGAATTAAGCCTTGGCTAGGGCTTGGGTAACTAGTGAGAAATTCTAATACAGAGATGTCTACTAGGCAGCTGGAGAAAAATAAGTCAGCCTAGAGGTACAGATTTGAGAGTCAGAAACAAACAGTTGATAATTTTATCACACAGCACCCTCAATTTAAAAGTCAGACGAGAGAAATGTGATGACACAATACTAGTTATGCTACTTATTTGATAATGGACTGTGGGCTGCAATGTTCTTGGCAAGAAGGAAAGATTTTAACTGGTCTTTCTACAGTTTAAAGTGTTTTACACATTTAAAAGAAAACTTAAAAAGAAAGCTACAACTATCCACAGTGGATTCTTTCACATTTCAACCTTTAGCAAAAACAAATTGTTTTTACAGTGGCCAGTTCACTATATTCAGTAAAAGTTAAAACATGTAATTTTTTTTTTAAACTTTGTGCAAAAAGCAAGCAGCAGGAGGAAGATATGCTTTCAACATTTAAGACATGTTGTTACCACAGAAAAAATTCAAACTAATTTCCTAGTAAAGTCAATCTCAGTAATTGTGCACAAATCTTATTTTATTTTAAATCTTATTTTAAACCAAAACTTAATTCAACAAAAAGACTGACAGAAAAATTCTCTTCGACTACCTACTCTTGCTCTACATGGCTGCTAAACTAGTACCACCCAGGACCCTGCGGAAGTTAGGAAAGGGCAGTGGGCTGACTGCACTGAGCTAGCTGTCCCCAACCCCAGAATGCTGTGGTATGTGAAATTTTTGGCCAGCCATTTAGAAGGAGGCAGCTTTTGCAGTATTCAAAACCACATTGGATACTTTAATAGCTACAGAAACTCACATCAAAATTCAGATTCCATGACTCTTAATTAGACAAGAAACTTAATATCTCAGTATTGATTTTGCCATTTATAAATCAGGAATAAAATCCATGACATTATTGTTATAAAGATTACATAAAATGCATAGCATAGATAAGAAAAGAAATCATTACAATGAAGGATAATAAGTGCTTTGATGGCTCAGCTTTGGGAGGGAAGTACAGGCATTAAGAAGTTAATAATGAAACTAAATATTACAAAGGAAAAATAAAAATAAGTCAAATAAAGGAGAGCACACACTCCAAGCAAAAGAAAAAACAGGCCTGGGAGGATGCTGCAGAAGGCATGGATATACAAGGAAACTGGACATTTTCAGATAACATCAGTGAAAGGGAATCCTGGCAATTCTCAGATCTAATATTCATTTTTTCTATTTACAAAAATATCTATAGGATCACAATATATAGTGAATCTTTCATTTTGATTAGGAACAAATGTGAATCATGAATAATATAAGACTAGTACACTAACATCTAAAGATGACTTCTCAGATACCGGGGTGACAGAGTCAGTCAGTTCAGTTCTGTTCAGATGCTCAGTTGTGTCCAACTCTTTGTGACCCCATGAACCGCAGCACACCAGGCCTCCATGTCCATCACTAACTCCAAGAGTTTACTCAAAACTCATGTCCATCGAGTTGGTGATGCCATTCAACCATCTCATCCTCTGTCATCCACTTCTCTTCCCATCTTCAATCTTTCCCAGCATTAAGGTCTTTTACAGTGAGTGGTTCTTTTCATCAGGTGGCCAAAGTATTGCATTCAGGACTGATTTCCTTTAGGATGGACTGGTTTGATCTCTTTGCAGTCCAAGGGACTCTCAAGAGTCTTCTCCAACACCACAGTTCAAAAGCATCAATTCTTCAGTGCTCAGCTTTCTTTATGGTCCAACTCTCATATCCATCCATGACCACTGGAAAAACCATAGCCTTGACTAGACGGACCTTTGTTGGTAATGTCTCTGCTTTTTAATATGCTGTCTAGGTTAGTCATAACTTTTCTTCCAAGGAGTAAGCGTGTTTTAATTTCATGGCTGCAGTCACCATCTGCAGTGATTTTGGAGCCCCCCCACCCCCAACAAAATAAAGTCTCTCACTGCTTCCATTGCTTCCCCTTCTATTGGCCATGAAGTGATGGGACCAGAAGTCATGATCTTAATTTTCTGTATGTTGAGTTTTAAGCCGATTTTTCACTCTCCTCTTTCACATTCATCAAGAGGCTCTTTAGTTCTTCTTCGCTTTCTGCCATAAGGGTGCTGTCATCTGCATATCTGAGGTTATTGATATTTCTCCCAGCAATCTTGATTCCAGCTTGTGCTTCATCCAGTCCAGTGCTTCTCTTTACTCTGCATATAAGTTAAATAAGCAGGGTGACAATATACAGGCTTGAGAGACTCCTTTCCCAATTTGGAACCAGTCTGTTGTTCCAAGTCCAGTTTGAACTGTTGCTTCCTGACCTGCATACAGATTTCTCAGGAAGCAGGTCAGGTGGTCCAGTATTCCCATCTCCTGAAGAATTTTCCACAGTTTATTGTGATCCACACAGTCAAAGGCTTTGGTACAGTCAATAAAGCAGAAATAGATGTTTTTCTTGAACTCTCTTACTTTTTTGATGATCCAGTGGATGTTGGCAATTTCATCTCTTGTTCCTCTGCCTTTTCTAAATCCAGCTTGAATATCTGGAAGTTCATGGTTCACGTACAGTTGAAGCCTGGCTTGGAGAATTTTGAGCATTACTTTGCTAGTGTGTGAATGAGTGCAATTGTGCAGTAGTTTGAGCATTCTTTGTGGCATTGCCTTTCTCTGGGATTGGAATGAAAACTGACCTTTTCCAGTCCTGTGGCCACTGCTGAGTTTTCCAAATTTGCTGGCATATTGAGTGCAGCACTCTCACAGCATCATCTTTTAGGATTTGAAAGAGCTCAACTGAAATTCCATCACCTCCACTAACTTTGTTCGGAATGATGCTTCCTAAGGCCCACTGGACTTCACATTCCAATATGTCTGGCTCTAGGTGAGTGATCATACCATCCTGGTTATCTGGCTCATTAAGATCTTTTCCTTATTGTTCTGTGTATTCTTGCCACCTCTTCTTAATATCTTCTGCTTCTCTTAGGTCCATACCATTTCTGTCCTTTATGGCACCCATCTTTACATGAAATGTTCCATTGGTAGCTCTCATTTTCTTGAGATCTTTAGTCTTTCCCATTCTATTGTTTTCCTTTATTTCTTTGCATTGATCACTGAGGAAGGCTTTTTTTTTAATTTTTATTTTTACTTTACTTTACATTACTGTATTGGTTTTGCCATACTTTGACGTGAATCCGTCTCGGGTGTACATGAGTTCTCAATCCTGAACCCACCTCACCCCTACCTCCCACCCCACATCAACTCTCTGGATCATCCCCGTGCACCAGTCCCAAGCATCCTATATCCTGTATCGAACATAGACTGGCGATTCGTTTCTTACATGAGAGTATACATGTTTCAGTGCCATTCTCCCAAATCATCCCACCCTCTCCCTCTCCCTCAGAGTCCAAAAGTCCGTTCTATACATCTGTGTCTCGAATACAGGGTTATCATTACCATCTTTCTAAATTCCATATATATGTGTTAGTATACTGTATTGGTGTTTTTCTTCTGGCTTTCTTCACTCTGTATAATCGGCTCCAGTTTCATCCATCTCATTAGTCTTGATTCAAATTTATTCTTTTTAATGGCTGAGTCTCCTTGCTATTCTTTGAAACTCTGCATTCAGGGATCTTTCCTTTTCTCCTTTGCCTTTCACTTCTCTTCTTTTCACAACTATTTGTAAGGCCTTCTCAGACAACCATTTTGCCTTACTGCATTTCTTTTTCTTGGGGATGGTCCTGTACAGGTCTGCCTCCTATACAATGTCATAAACCTCCGTCCATAGTTCTTCAGGCACTCTATCAGATCTAATCCCTTGAATCTACTTCTCACTTTCACTGTATAATTGTAAGGGATTTGATTTAGGTCATATCTGAATGGTTGAGTGGTTTTCCCTACTTTCTTCAATTTTAGACTCCTTGCTATTCTTTGAAACTCTGCATTCAGGGATCTTTCCTTTTCTCCTTTGCCTTTCACTTCTCTTCTTTTCACAACTATTTGTAAGGCCTTCTCAGACAACCATTTTGCCTTACTGCATTTCTTTTTCTTGGGGATGGTCCTGTACAGGTCTGCCTCCTATACAATGTCATAAACCTCCGTCCATAGTTCTTCAGGCACTCTATCAGATCTAATCCCTTGAATCTACTTCTCACTTTCACTGTATAATTGTAAGGGATTTGATTTAGGTCATATCTGAATGGTTGAGTGGTTTTCCCTACTTTCTTCAATTTTAGTCTGAATTTGGCAATAAGGAGTTCATGATCTGAGCCACAGCCAGCTTTTGGTCTTGTTATTGCTGACTGTACAGAGTTTCTCCATCTTTGCCTGCAAAGAATATAATCAGTCTGATTTCGGTATTGACCATCTGGTGATGTCCATGTGTAGAGTCAGTCTTCTCTTATATTGTTGGAAGAGGGTATCTGCTATGACCAGTGTGTTCTCCTGGCAAAACTCTATTAGCCTCTGCCCTGCTTCATTCCGTACTCCAAGGCCGGATTTGCCTATTACTCCACAGTCCCCTATAATGAAAAGGATATTGTTTTTAGGTGTTAGTTCTAGAAGGTCTTGTAGATCTTCATCAGTTCAATCGCTCAGTCGTGTCCGAATCTTTGCAACCCCATGAATCGCAGCACGCCAGGCTGTCCATCACCAACTCCCGGAGTTCACTCAAACTCACGTCCATCTAGTCAGTGATGCCATCCAACCATCTCATCCTCTGTCATCCCCTTCTCCTCCTGCCCCCCAATCCCTCCCAGCATCAAAGTCTTTTCCAGTGAGTCAACTCTTCGCATGAGCTGGCCCAAGTACTGAAGCTTCAGCTTTAGCATCATTCCTTCCAAAGAAATCCCAGGGTTGATCTCCCTCAGAATGGACTGGTTGGATCTCCTTGCAGTCCAAGGGACTCTCAAGAGTCTTCTCCAACATCACAGTTCAAAAGCATCAATTCTTCGGCACTCAGCCTTTTTCACAGTCCAACTCTCACATCCATACGTGACTACTGGAAAAACCATAGCCTTGACTAGACGTCTGGACCTTAGTCGGCAAAGTACTGTCTCTGCTTTTGAATATGCTATCTAGGTTGGTCATAACTTTCCTTCCAAGGAGTAAGGGTCTTTTAATTTCATGGCTGCAGTCACCATCTGCAGTGATTTTAGAGCCCCAAATAGTAAAGTCTGACACTGTTTCCACTGTTTCCCCATCTACTTCCCATGAAGTGATGGGACCAGATGCCATGATCTTCGTTTTCTGAATGTTGAGCTTTAAGCCAACTTTTTCACTCTCCTCTTTCACTTTCATCAAGAGGCTTTTTAGTTCCCTTCACTTTCTGCAGTAAGTGTGGTGTCATTTGCATATCTGAGGCTATTGATATTTCTCCCGGCAATCTTGATTCCAGCTTGTGCTTCTTCCAGCCCAGCGTTTCTCATGATGTACTCTGCATAGAAGTTAAATAAGCAGGGTGACAATATATAGCCTGACGTACTCCTTTTCCTATTTGGAACCAGTTTGTTGTTCCATGTCCAGTTCTAACTGTTGCTTCCTATTCAACTTCAGCTTCTTCAGCATTACTGATCGGAGCATAGATTTAGATTACTGTGATATTGAATGGCTTGCCTTGGAAATGAACAGAGATCATTGTGTCATTTTTGAGACTGCATTCAAGTACTGTATTTCGGACTCTTTAGTTGACTATGATGGCTACTCCCTTTCTTTTAAGGGACTCTTGTCCACAGTAGTAAATATAATGATCATCTGAGTTAAATTCACCCATTTCATTCCATTTTAGTTCTCTGATTGCTAAAATGCCAATGTTCACTTTTGCCATCTCCTGTTTGACCACTTCCAATTGGCCTTGATTCATGGAGTTAACATTCCAGGTTCCTATGCAATATTGCTCTTTACAGCATCAGACTTTTCTTCTATCACCAGTCTCATCCACAGCTGAGTTTTGTTGTTGTTTTGGCTCCACCTCTCCATTCTTTCTGAAGTTACTTCTCCACTCTTCTCCAGTAGCATACTGGGCACCTACCACCCTGGGGAATTCACCTTTCCGTGTCCTATCTTTTTGCCTTTTTATACTGTTCATGGGGTTCTCAAGGCAAGAATACCGAAGTGGTTTGCCATTCCCTTCTCCAGTGGACCACATTTTGTCAGAACTCTCCACCATGACCCCTTCAAATTGGGTGGCCCTACACAGCATGGCTCATAGTTTCACTGAGTTAGACAAGGCTGTGGTCCATGTGATCAGATTGGTTAGTTTTCTGTGATTGTGGTTTTTAGTCTGTCTGCCCTCTGACAGAGAAGGATAAGAGGGTACAGAAGCTTCCTGATGGGAGAGGTGACAGAGTAGTTGGTGATATTGATAAGAAATTGAAAAAAGAAATTATCATGTGAAAATGAATTTAGTTTTGATATCTAAAAATAATGTTTTCTAAAGACAACACAGAACGAGGGATAAGAGCCCAGAGGAAACATTTGGCTTTGTCTCTTACATTCAGAATGCTATTAACAGTATACAAGTGGTAATTGAATGTATGGTATTAAATAGATCAATCAAGGATACTGAAGACAGTACAAGAAAAAAATTATGATTAAATTATTACTTACACATGACCATTTTAATTCAGTTTTAATGCAAGAGATATAAGTAGAGTGCTTATTGTGTGCCCAATAGTAGCTTACCAAACCAGGCTCAATGATGAGGGAAACATGCAGATAAAGAAGTAAAGACTAGGGTAAAAGTAAGGTGCTTTTAAGTTGATGCTATTGTCAGTGTCAGTAAGAAATAGGTGACTGTGTTAAGTGAGAAAGGCAGTGCTAGGTTATAGAGTTTTAATTACATACTACATAAAAGACTTTGAATCTTATCCTTTAGGTCTCAGTGTTCACTACCTGTCATGAAAGGATGAGATGAAAGTCTAGGAGAGTAAAAATCCTTGAAGATGATTTTCTTGGGGCATATTTATCAGAATCACTGCTTTAAACAATGGTACGGCACTGTAGGTGTTTCAGCAATGAGTACCGTGATAAAGGGGATATTGAGGAAATCCATACTTCGAGGCCTATGCGAAGCATTGGTGGGGTAAAGGCCAGGAAGCAATGTATAACCTTGAGACGTGGATTTTATAGAGACAGCTGTAGGTTCAGCTCCCAGCTCTAGCAACTTACTAGGTATGTGATTTTGAGCAAATTACAACCTATTAGTACTTAATTTACTCATAGGTAAAATGGAAATAATAATACCTACCTTACAGGGCTGTGATGAGAATAAGTGAAAAGAATAAATATATATAAATTATATTAAAATGAATGTAAGAGCTTTGGTCTGTCACTGTTTATTACAGTAATATTAATATCAAACTATCTAGCAATCCAATTAAACCAATAGCAATTAAACTCTGAATCACAACATTAAATCATTCTTTAACCCTAGTTTGTAACTGATTTTTAAAATGCCAAATTAAAAAATATATTTCAAATCATTTCAGAAGTTGCAAATATTACTGACCACACAATCATTTTATGAATCAGTTCAATGAACATTTAAAATTTGCTGTAAAACATGTAACATATGCTGTCCTATATATAGCAGTAGATTAAAAAATGAGTGAGAATATAGACTCTACTCTCTTTTACAATTCTGAACAAAGGGCAAATTAAGAGTTTTACCTGACTAACTCGATTCACTTCCTCCTCCTCTTCCTCAGCTTCCTCTCCAAATGAAAGTAAACTGAAATTTCTATTGAAAAAGAAAGAAGGAAAAAAGAATGAAATAAAATTAGAAAGAAAAAGTTAAACAAAACTTATAAATATCCTATTTTCAAAGCAATAGAACACAATTTACAAGAAGAAACACATTCTCTCAATAGATAATAATTACTTAGTGTTCAGGGAAAATATACTAAGGATATACGTTTATAGCATAACATTAAATGTTTAGTTCCAGATGTTTTATATATTGTTGTTGTTATTCAGTTGCAAAGTCATGTCTGACTCTGCTAACTCATGGACTGCAGCACACCAGGCTTCCTTGTCCTTCGCTATCTTCAGGAGTTTGCCCAAATTCATGTGTATTGAGTTGGTGACTCTATGTAACCATCTCATCCTCTGCTGCCCCTTTCTCCTTTTGTTTCAATCTTTTCCATATTTCACATACTAGACTAAACTAATGACCAAAAATCTATCCTGAAAACTACCGTTAAATACACTAACTCAAGCATGACAGATATAATTAAAGCTTTTTGTGGGTTTCCCAGGTGGCACGCACAGTAAAGAACCTGCATGTCAATGCAGGAAACATCAGAACCTCAGGTTCTATCCCCAGGTCTGAAGATCCCCTGGAGGAGGGCACAGAAACCCACTCCAGTGTTCCTGCCTGGAGAATCCTATGCACCAAGGAGCCTGGCGGGCTACAGTCCACAGGGTGGCAAAGAGTCGGACACGACTGAGCAACTCAACACAGCACAGCATATTATCAAATAAGGACTGCTAAAAAGCTAATAAACATACAGCTCTGAGAGTACTATAAATCAGAAGAATTTATCTAGTGTCTGCCAAAGTAACTTCAATATTTTAAAATTAGTAAGTTACACAAAATTATGGGGGGAGAGAAGCAACAAATTTAGCTAAGCAGTCCATGGGAATAAAAAACTAACTTTTGTCTTTTTTGACCCTTCAGATTAATACATCACAAGGAAGATAAATAGTAAGTTATTAAAACTCCTCTGAAATATTGGAAAAACAAAAGATCAGGCAATAAAAAGAGGAATTTTCATTTCAAAACTTACTAAGATTTAATCAGTAACTATCACATCACTCCTAACATATTTGCTATGAATTAAAAACAAAAACAAAATATCCAGCTTTTGGCTTTGCTATCAAGATAAATCAGTGATGAAATATTATATCTGAATATAGTGACAGTGACTTTTCACCCAGATATAAATTAGTAAAAATAAATTAATACAAAATAAAATCAAATAAATATATAGTTGTATAAGAAGTTATTTGGCCACAAGATATCAACTGTCTATTAGAGTCTGGCTCATATTTGACAGTTATAACAGCAACTTAACTTATATTATAGGATATCAAAGAAAAGAAATGAATATGTATTGAATACCTACACTATTAGGTATTTTCAAATTCCCCTTCTCATTTAAACTTTGTAATAAGCAGATGCTACACTATAAATCTTCATTTTATAAGATGGGGAAACTGAAGCTCAAAGATCAGTAGACTTTGCTTCCTATAACTGCAGTAGGCAGGATTATACTTAAATCTTTCTGAATCTAACACTTACATAAGTACAACAAAATCCCTAAAATGGATGCTACAGTTTAGTAAAAGAGAAAGTTGAAATCTAACTCTGATAATTTTAATAAAGCATACAAACTTAATAATGTAAAGAATATTACTCACAGAAATACTGAAGAAATTTCTGTTATTAGAAAACTATCCTCAGGAATTAATCCAGAACACAGAAAGAACTTTATGTGTAAATATATTTATAATAAGGTTATTTTAATAGCATCAAAATAAAGAGTGAGAAAGTTAAAAATATTAACCATGCAGCCATTATATCCTTCATACTTTACTTTCTAACTTCTTTATCCTGAGCATGTATTATTAGAAAAACAAGTAAACAAAGAAACAAAAGTTTCAACAACTCATTTATATAAATAATTCTTGTGGTGGTCATAAATATTTATCTATTTATTAACAGATTTCATCAGACATCTTAGACAATACTTTTTTGGCTTAAGGTTTTTAAATTATACACTATATTTGAATATAAGAAATGTACATCTAGAAAAAGAAACACACACAGATAATTTAGACCTATATCCTGGTCCAAACTGGCCTCCCCCTAAATTACTAAACAATTATTATAGAAGGAAACAGAGTGAACTAAATAAATCAGTGTTGCTTTTCAAGTTGAGGAAAAAAATCTTTCTACTTTGATTACTTTGTGCCTTTGGGTTTCAATTTCTTTACTTCCTCCTCTGGTTTCTCTTTTTTTGGCTTTTTTATTTCTCTTGGAATGATGTCATCAAAAGGATTAAATAAAACCTATGAAAAAACATATTTTGAAAATATTACTCAATTTTTTAAATTTCACACAAAAATAAAACCAATATTTAATTATGGTGCCATTAATGTCTATAATTTTTCCTCATAGAACCAGTATAATGATATATATACTTCCACTTACATGGCCTCATTGGATTCTCCCAGTAATCCAATGTGCTATTAAGGAAAAAATGTTTTATACTTATTTAACAAAAGGGAAAGACATTCAAGAAAACAATATATAGTTAGAGAGACAAGCTTGGGTATTTTTTTTTTAACTGAGATATTCTGACTTCTAATCAAATGTTCTCAGTTCCTTGTTTTCTCAATGTAGGATCACTCGTAAATTACCAAAGACAACATTTCACTGGGCTAAATAAACCTAATTCATCCAGCTTTGCACTATGGAATTTTTCATTCATTGGATTATCAGCTTAAGTTTCATTCTTGAATTCAAAATCTTCCATTAAAAAAATTCTTAATCAGAAGCTGTAACTAAATTACAGAGTAAAATCCAAGTTGTGATGTTAATTTAGTATAAAGCCTTCATCTGATAACTGAACAAAAATATTCAATTTCTTTTAAGTGACAATTAAAGTAATATATCTCTAATAATCATGCTCATACCTCACAACTTCTTATTTTATGTGGGTTTCGTGGTCTTTCTTCATCATCAATGTCTACTTCTGTCAGGCGTAGCATGTTATATACTGTATCCCCTGTAACCTAACAAATAAAAAAGGAAATTTAATTGAAAATTATTAAATTCATGCTTTGAAATCAGGGAGGACTTTTGAAAATATTTTTAAAGTAATTAAAAAGGCATTTCATATTGTCATGTAAGATTATATGCATTAAACAGTGCAAATAAAGCAACATAATCCTAAGGGGAAAGGTTTGACAAACTTTAATTCCTCAATAAGATTTTTGGGAAATTTCCAACATATACTTAATGTCAGTTTTTATTAAAAACACAATGCCAAGTAACTTCCTTCTGAATGACTACATTTTGTTCAAACATTATAAACAAATTTAGACTTTAGAAGAGAGTAGAACAAGCAAATAATAAAAACAATGTGGTAAGTGCTTTGAAGACATTATCATGCTTAATCCTCAGAACATCCTAAAAGTAGGTACTATCATTATCTTTCTTCTCTAGATAAGAAAATTGAGGCTGAAAGAAGTTGTAGATCCGACAGTGACGGCCTTTCTGACTTCTAACTACTGTGCTATACTTTGCCTCTACTGTGTGAGTTATAGAACATCGGTTGTAAACAATGGTGTAGGAGGACAACCTAAATGTCATTTTATTAAATATTTATTTTTTTAAAAAACAGGGAGGAAAATCCATGTCAGACAACCTGTGTTGGAGTGGCTCAAAAATATTAAGCAACAATACTGTATTCCATGTTGTTGGCATGAGTCCTTTCATTAAATATTTAAAAATCTAAAATAATACTAGTTTTCCAGTTGTGCTGTTTTTTCCTTTTCATCAGCACAAAATCCAGTTTTGTCTGGGATATTGGGAAACATTCTAATTGAACCAGCAGAGGGAGCTGATACACTAGTGATGCCTAATATGCCTAACACTTAAGACATCTGAGAACATATTCATGAAAAGGGAGAAGCATGAGAAAAAAAAACCCTTCAGAATCCCTTTAAAAGAGAACTATTGAAAATTCTATGGAAGTAACAATCTCTGATATGCTGTTAAGTGTCAGCAGGATTAAACAGGCACTATTCAAAGTAATATTTCAGGTAAGCAGTTTAAATGTTAACACAACTTCCACTTTAAACTGAGGGGAATTCATTATTAAAAAAATAAATTTTAAACTACTAAATGTTATTACCTAAATGTCTTTCTAAAAGCATTAAAACATATCATCTGAGTGACACAGCAGTTAATAATAATGATTAAAACAATTATAGAAAAAATAAAAATTTTAAGTTAAAAATCAATGACTGGCCTGAAACACACACAGAAAAATTCAGGTGGTCCCTCACAGCTCATTATAACAGGAATACAGAGCATTTCACCATTTTTAGAAATAATAAATAAATATCCTAGGGAATATTTTTATGAAGGCAGCTCTTAGGTAAGTTGATCACATACATCATAGAAGCCTAAGATAACCGGATACAAACCTTTCCAAAGATGGTGTGCTTATTGTTAAGTTCATCAGCTCGACCCAGGGTAAAGAAAAACTGGCTGCCATTATCGTGAGGGCCAGCATTTGCCATGGCAACCAGTCCTCTACGATTAAAACGCAACCGTGAGTGGAATTCATCCTGAGCATTAAAAAAAAATAGATTTAGTGAATGTCCTCAGTTTAAGGCCCTTCATATTTCAGCTAACAAACAAGGTCCCACACAACTTCTACTGATTTTCACATATAATCAAATCCAATATCTACAGTTCCTTCAATCTACTAATCTTGACTTTACTCACCTGTGTCTTCTAAATATACTCAAACACAAATTTTTTGTGGAAAGTTGCCTACTTACACTGAGCACGGGTACTCAAGGGGAATGGATTTCTGAGACATTTCTCTTTCTTCTTATCCCTCAAAGCCATCTAAAGGTTTCAGTTCAGTTCAGTCACTGAGTCGTGTCCAACTCTTTGCAACCCCGTGAACCGCAGCACACCAGGCCTCCCTGTCCATCACCACCTCCAGGAGTTCACCCAAACCCATGTCCATTGAGTCGGCGATGCCATCCAACCATCTCATCCTCTGTCGTCCCTTTCTCCTCCTACCCTCAATCTTTCCCAGCATCAGGGTCTTTTCAAATAAGTCAGCTCTTTGCCTCAGGTGGCCAAAGTACTGGAGTTTCAGTTTCAACATCAGTCCTTCCAATGGACACCCAGGACTGATCTCCTTTAGGATGGACTGGTTTGATCTCCTTGCAGTCAAAGGGATTCTCAAGAGTCTTCTCCAACACCACAGTTCAAAGGCATCAATTTTTCTGCACTCACCAGTCCAACTCTCACATCCATATAGGACTACTGGAAAAACCATAGCCTTGACGAGATATACCTTTGTTGGCAAAGTAATGTCTCTGCTTTTTAATATGTTGTCTAGGTTGGTCATAACTTTCCTTCCAAGCTTTCAGAACTGTCTATTTCTTTTTTCTCCAGGATAACTACTTTTGAGTCATTACAGAGGCTTCAACGGGCTTCCCTTGTGGCTCAGTTGGTCAAGAATCTGCCTCCAATGCAGAAGACCCTGGTTCAATTCCTGGGTTGGGAAGATCCGCTGGAGAAGGGAAAGGCTACCCATTCCTTATTATGGCCTGGAGAATTCCATGGACTATATAGTCTATGGGGTCACAAAGAGTCAGACACGACTGAGTGACTTTCACTATCACTTTAAAAAATAAGCCACAATATTAAATCTGAATTAATTGTTAGGGCTTCCCCTGTGGCTTAGCTGGTAAAATATCTGCCCGCAATGCAGCAGACCTGGGTTCGATCTTTGGGTTGTGAAGATCCTCTGGAGAAGGGAACAGCCACCCACTCCAGTATTCTGGCCTGGAGAATTCCATAGACTGTATAGTCCATGGTCTTGCAAAGAGTGAACATGACTGTGCAACTTTCACTTCACTTCAGAAGCTTGAACTATTCTCTTCTTGATCCTTTTCTGAATGTCATGAAACAACTGTTTTCTTATTTTTTTAATTCCAGGAAGCTAGTGTGATGGTGTTAGGTGTTTTACTATGCTTTTTAAAGTTTTAAGTTGAAATTTCTTTGAACTGGCACTGGTTCCATTTGCCAGTTTTCAAAAAAAGCAGGAGCAAGCCATTCTAAGGTGGTTTTCTTGCTAGGGTAGGGCTACCTAACATTTACACCAGTCTCTTAGTTAATAAAAGAGCAGATACTAGACTCACTTATAATGTAGACATGTTTTCTAATCAATGCTTTTCAGAAAGAAAGTTATTTTCCTTTAATAAATTCTTCTCAAGAGATCTAAACTCAAAAGATCGTAACTCTGTGCACTGTATTAAAAATGACCTAACTGAAAAATTTACCAAGCTTCCCTGGTGGCTCAGTGGTAAAGAATCCACTTGCCAGTGAAGGAGACATAGGCTTGATCCCTGGCCCCACAGGAAATTCCACATGCCGTGTAGCAACTGAGCCAGTGGGCTACAACTACTGAGCTTGCAATCTGGAGCCTGGCTACTGCAACTCCTGAATCCATGCACTGAAAGGAAGAGAGCCCCCGCTCACCACAACTAGAGAAAAGCCCACACAGCAGCCAAGATCCAGCACAGCCCAAATTAAATGAAATTAATTTAAAATTTTACCAACATAACTGTATTACCTGAATAAAATAAGCAAAAATCTCAATTTAGAAAGGAATTGTCACAAGAGCTATTCTGTTAACCAAATAATACAGGAATGCTTCCTACCAGATGGAGGCTCTAAAATTATAAGATATCTCAATTTTGTAAAATATAAAATAGTCTAACAGTGACATATGAGATTTTTAAAACTATTTCACATGCTCTAAAGGCCATTATCATATGAAAATTAAAGCAAACAGTTCAAGTATTTTTCTAAAGAGTCATATAGTAGCCCTTATAAAATTAAAGGAACTTCAGACACTCTATCCTTTTAGTATAAATGTGAATTTTTAAAAAAAAAAATTTTTTTTAATTCACATATTTTAAGAGTTACTGATGTTTACTAATAGAATATAATATTGATCCCATAAGATTGATAAACAACCCAGCTTTTAGCCTTTACTTGAACCCACCATTATCCTTAATATCTTAAATAAGACATTAACTCTTTCTTTTTAGATCTGTGTTGGCAGTTAACAAAGCATTGACCTATTCTTGATTAAAACTTATATCCTTTTCTAACATTGTTTATGTTGCTTCTTTCTCCTACTTCCCTGTGTTATGGCATGCATTTTGTGATTTCTTATTAAGGCATGCAGTTTGTGCTACAAAGGGCTACTGTGTACAGTTTAAAATGAATTCTGCCCTGGACTGAATTATGTTCTCCTGGAGTTCATGTTGACACTCTAACCTCCAATGTGACTATACTGAAGAGGAAAAGACACCAAAACGCGCTCTCTCCACCATGTGAAGACACAGTAAGAAGGCAGCCATTTGAAAGCCAGCAAGAGAACCATCACAGGTGGTGAATGCTAGTACCTTGATCTCAGACTTCTTAACCTCCAGAACTGTGAGAAATAAATTCTTACTGTTTAAACCACCCAGTCAGAAGTACTTTGTTATAGCAGCTCAAGTAAATCAATATAAATTCTATGTATTGTTAAAATGAAATGTTTTAAAATCAGATGGTATATGCAATGTTCTAGAAATGTTTTACATGTGCAAAGTCAGAGAGATCAGATAGTCAGATATCAGGAAAAATGTTATACGGTCTTTTCCCTGATTCACATTATGCTCATTACCACCTTTAGCTCCACCTGAATTCAATCTAGCATAAAACTCTGTGATAAGACAACTTAGAAAGAAAGCTTAATGGGATAAGTGCTACACTTATTCTGTATAATCCTAAATATGTTATAGACCCATTTTGTGTACTCATGTAAAATGCATATTCTTCTGGGGCTCAATCATTTCAATTAAGCAATCCAAACTGACTTAAAATAAATTGTAAAATTCAATCTCACCTTGAATGGAACTCCATAGATAGATTCTCCACCAGTCCCTGTGCCAGTAGGATCTCCCCCTTGGACTATAAAGCCAGGCACAACTCTATGAAATATGGTGTTGTCATAATATGCTAGAAGAAAATAAAAAAGAATTTATCATTCTCTGTTATTCCAGCATTAGTATAAAGAAATGCAACAGATTTCTGAATGTTAATCTTGTATCCTGCTACCTTGCTGAAATCATTAATCAGTTCTAATAGTTTTTGAGTGGAGTCTTTGGGTTTTCTACATAGAGTATCATGCCATCTGAATATAATGACAATTTTATCTCTTCCTTTCCAATCTGGATAACTTTTATTTATTTTGCTTGTCTAACTGTTATGGCTGCTACTGCTGCTGCTAAGTCGCTTCAGTCATGTCCGACTCTGTGTGACCCTACACACGACAGCCCACCAGGCTCCCCCGTCCCTGGGATTCTCCAGGCATGAACACTGGAGTGGGGTGCCATTTCCTTCTCCAATGCATGAAAGTGAAAAGTGAAAGTCAAGTTGCTCAGTCATGTCAGACTCTTAGCAACCCCATTGACTGCAGCCCACCAGGCTCCTCCGTCCATGGGATTTTCCAGGCAAGAGTACTGCAGTGGGGTGCCATTGCCTTTTCTGAATTGTTATGGCTAGGACATACTAATACTATGTTGAATAAAAGTGATAAGAATGGGTATCCTTGTCTTGTTCCAAACTCTAGCAAGAAGGCTTTCAGTTTTTCATCATTGAGTATTATGCTAACTGTGGGTTTGTTACAAATAGCTTTTATTATGGTGAGATATTTCGCATCATACCCATTTTGGTAAGAGTTTTTATCATGAATGAATACTGAATTTTATCAAATGCTTTACTGAGATGACCATGTGGTTTTTGTCTTTTTTGTTGACAAAACAGTCCCTTTTAAAATTACATCAAAAAATAAAATAAAATACCTAGGAATAAACCTGACCAAGGAAGTGAAAGACCTATCACTGAGAAGTATAAAACACTGATAAAGGAAATCAGAAATGATTCAAAAAATGGAGATATCCCACACTCGTAGGTTAGAAGAATTAACATTGTTAAAGTGGCCATACTACCCAAACCAATCTAAACATTTAATGTGGTCCCTATCAAATTATCTATGACATTTTTCATGAAACTAGATCAAGTAACCCAAATTTATACCGAAACACAAAAGACCCTGAAACGCCAAAGCAATCCTGAGGAAAAAGAACAAAGGTAGAAGTATAACTATCTCAGACTTCAGACAATACTTCAAAGCCACAGTAATCAAAACATGTGGTGTTAGCACAAAAACAGACATATAGATCAATGGAATGGAATAGAGGGCCCAGAAGTAAATCCACACACTGTGGTCAATTATCTTTAACAAAGGAGGCAAGAATAAACAATGGAGAAAAGACAGTCTCTTCAGAAAGTGGTATTAGGAAAGCTGGACAGCTGCATATAAATCAATGAACTTAGAAAACAAACTCAAAATGGCTTAAGGACTTAAATATAAGATATCACGCAATGAAACCAGTAGAAGAGAATAAGCAAAACTCTGACATAAATCCTAACAATGTTTTCCTAGGTCACTCTCCCAGAACAAACAACAATACAAGCAAAAGTAAACAAATAGGACCTGGTCACACTTATAAGCTTTTGCACAGCAAAGGAAACTATAAACAAGATGAAAAGACAACCTATGGAATGAGACAGAATATGCAAAAGATGAGACTGACAAGGGATTAATTTCAAAAATATACAAATAGCTCCTACAACTTAATAGAACCAAACAACCCAATCAAAAATTGGGCATAAGACGTAAATAAACATTTCTTCAAAGAAGACATACAAATGGCCAAAAAATACATAAAAGGAAGCTCAACATCACTAATTATTAGAGAAATGCAAATCAAAACCATAAGGAGGTATCACATCACACCACTCAGAATGGCCATCATCAAAAAGTCTACAAACAATAAATGGGTGTAAATGTAATAAATAGATAGTGTAGAGAAAAGGAAACCTTCTTACACTGTTGGTGGAAATGTAAAGTGGTGCGGCCACTATGGAGAAGAGCATGGAGGTTCCTTAAAAAAACTAAAAATAGAGTTACCATGTGATCCAGCAATCCCACTCCTGGGCATATATCCAGAAAAGACAAAGACTCTAATTTGAAAAGATACACACAAAACCAATGTTCATACAGCATTATTTATAATAGCCAACATGGAAGCAACCTAAGTGTCCATCAACAGATGAATGGGTAAAGAAGATGTGGCAGATAGATAGATATAGCAATATATACACATATCAGTTCAGTTCAGTCGCTCAGTCGTGTCCAACTCTTTACGACCCCATGAACCACAGCACGCCAGGCCTCCCTGTCCATCACCAACTCCTGGAATTCACTCAAACTCATGTCCATCAAGTCGGTGATGCCATCCAGCCATCTCATCTTCTGTCATCCCCTTCTCCTCCTGCCCCCAATCCCTCCCAGCATCAAGGTCTTTTCCAATGAGTCAACTCTTTGCATGAGGTGGCCAAAGGACTGGAGTTTCAGCTTTAGCATCAGTCTTTCCAAAGAACACTCAGGACTGATCTCCTTTAGAATGGACTGGTTGGATCTCCTTGCAGTCCAAGGGACTCTCAAGAGTCTTCTCCAACACCACAGTTCAAAAGCATCAATTCTTCAGCGCTCAGCTCTCTTCACAGTCCCACTTTCACATCCATACATGACCACTGGAAAAATGATAGCCGTGACTAGATGGACCTTTGTTGGCAAAATAATATCTCTGCTCTTCAATATGTTATCTAGGTTGGTCATAACTTTTCTTCCAAGGAGTAAGCGTCTTTTAATTTCATGGCTGCAGTCACCATCTGCAGTGATTTTGGAGCCCCAAAAAATAAAGTCTGACTCTGTTTCCACTGTTTTCCCATCTACTTCCCATGAAGTGATGGGACTGGATGCCATGATCTTCATTTTCTGAATGTTGAGCTTTAAGCCAACTTTTCCACTCTCCACTTTCACTTTCATCAAGAGGCTTTTTAGTTCCTCTTCACTTTCTGCCATAAGGGTGGTGTCATCTGCATATCTGAGGTTATTGATATTTCTCCCAGCAATCTTGATTCCAGCTTGTGTTTCTTCCAGCCCAGTGTTTCTCATGATGTACTCTGCATAGAAGTTAAATAAGCAGGGTAACAATATACAACCTTGATGTACTCCTTTTCCTATTTGGAACCAGTCTGTTATTCCATGTCTAGTTCTAACTGTTGCTTCCTGATCTGCATATAGGTTCTCAAGGGGCAGGTCAGGTGGTCTGGTATTCCCATCTCTTTCAGAATTTTCCACAGTTTATTGTGATCCACACAGTCAAAGGCTTTGGCATAGTCAATAAAGCAGAAATCACACATATATCAATGAATGAAATATTTCAAAGAATGAAATAATGCTATTTGCAGCAACATGAATGGACTAAAGATTATCATAAGTGAAGTCAGAGAAAGACAAATATTGTATATTATCACTTACATGGAGAATCTAAAAAATGATACAAATGAACTAATTTACAAAACAGAAACAGACTATCAGACATAGAAAACAAACTTATGGTCACCCAAGGAATAAGGGGGTGGAGGAAGGATAAATTAAGAGCTTGGGGACTTCCCTGGTGGCCTAGTGGTTGAGCATCTGCCAATGCAGGGGACAAGGGTTCGACACCTGATCTGGGAAGATCCTACATGCCATGGGACCTGCACCACAACTACTGAGCCCACAGGCTACACCTAGAGGAGCCCATGTGCCCTAGATCTCATGCCTCACAAAAGAGAAGCCACTGCAGTGATAAGCCTCCACACTGCAACTGGAGAGCCCCCCTGTCTGCCTCAGCTGGAGAAAGCCCACACACAGCAACGAAGACCTAGCATGGCCAAAACTGAATTAATCTGAAAAATGAGCTTGGGATTAGCAGACACAAACTACTATACAAAAAATAAAAAAGGATCAATGGACTACACAGGACAGCATTCAGTATCAGTATTCAGTATCCTGCAATAACCTATAATGGAAAAAAATCTGAATCTTTTACCTATAGCTATATCTAAATCACTTTGCTGTACATCTGAAATTAATATACTTTAATAAAATGAAAATTTATCAATGCCTAAAACTGAGTGTATCTATAGTTAGAGTTAACACAACTGGTCACAAGATTTTTTTTTTCCCTAGAATGTTAAATAGGCTCCTTAATGAAAATCTTTTCTTCCCTACTTACCATAAAATATCTAACACAGTTTCTACAGAAACCACAGTATTGGTTGTTTTGTATCTACTTCAAAGATTCTCTCAAACTCTGGATACAATTTTGAAAACAAAAATTGCAGAGGTTTTGGTATAGATCTGTGGTTCTCAACTAGGGGTAGGAGGAGCAGCAATTTTTCTCTGTGGCACATATTTGTCTGGAAATATCTGGCTGTCACACATGGGAGATGTTGCTGGCACCTAGTAGGGAAAGGCCAGGGACACTTGTAAACATCCAACAAGGCACAAAAAATCCCCACAACAAAGAATTACTAGCCCAAAACATCAATAGTGCTGGAGACTGAGAAACCTTCATAGAGGTAAATAGCCTGTTTCTTAATTCTCCCTCGTCTCCCCACAGAAAATTAACTTATACAAACACTACACAAATCCAAAACAGAGTTACTCACTGATTGTAGGTCTGGCACCATCAGTGCATCCTTCTCAAGAAACAGTCAATAAAATGAGTAATCAACACAATATATAATTGAGTCATTGGAAAAGACTCCGATGCTGGGAAAGATTGAGGGCAGAGGAGAAGAGGACAACAGAGGATAATATGGTTGGATGGCATCACTGATTCAATGGACATTGAGTTTGAGCAAGCTCCGGGAGTTGGTGATGGACAGGGAAGCCTGGTGTGCTGCTGTCCATGGGGTCTCAATGAGATGGACATGACTTAGCAACTGAATAACAAATTAGACTCTCATTAAGTTTGCTAAATGACTGAAGAAATTATTTGTATTTATATATAAATACACTAATAAACATATGAGGTCATATATGATCCCTTAATTGAGTTGGATCAATAATTGAGTGTAGTTATATTTTAATCACATGCTGATGACTGTAAAACAGAGATGAAAAGAGCACAGTTCCCTAAATACTTTACTGAGCTGCAGAACTTCTTGACACCAGATTTCTTATCAAAGGGAATGATAAATGTCTCCATTAATTACATTATCTGAGTCTTCTATTATGTGAAACTGAACCAACCCAACTCATTCAACAACAAATACTTATCAAGTGCCTACTGTGGACCAGGCACTGTACTGATACAATTACTGACATAATCCATAAAATACCAATTACATGAGTACTTCGTGACACTTTATTAGCCAAAACATGACTATGGTTTATCATATACATAAAATACTATAATACTGTGGCTTGTTCATAGGCACCCTTATAATTTTTCACATGAGCAAGCTATAACTGGAAATAAAACTCACATTTTAAAAAAGTAACAACAAAGTAACAAGTAATCTAACTGTATCCAGTTTGGAGGATGGATTGGAAGAAATAGAAAGGAAGATTAACTGATTTCTTTCCCAATTCATTCTGAGTGAAGATCTGTTGCACTACATTCATAAGAACTCCCAAGTACAGATAAGTTTTCTTTGGCTACAAACAGAAATTGTAAAAACCAAGTAAGTCTAAAAGTATTTCTCCTGTATTCCTAAGTAACCATTTACTCTGATTAACAATGTGTATTGCAGTTAGTCTTGCCTCTCATTGACTGTAAGCTGAAAACTCAATTTTCTTAAAAAAAAAAAATTGAGATATAATTGATGTACAAGATTACATTAGTTTCAGATGTACAACAAAGGGACTTAATATTTGCATATATTGTGAAATGTTCACAGACAATAAATCTAGTTTAAACATCCATCACCACAGTTACAAAATTTTTTCCTTGTGCTGAGAACTTGTAATATGTACTCTTTTAACAACTTCTAAATATGCAATAACTATAGTCAACATGCTGCACATATAATTTTCTAATTATGGAACCAACAATATAAATTACTCATAGTGCTATTCTGAAATTAAATAATATGGAGGCAATCTATAAATTTTCAAGTTCAACACAAATGTGAGATCAAGTTTTAATACTTCCACTTAAATTTGACAAATCCATATTCAAATCTGAATATAAAACATACCCCAGCCTACATCAAAAAATAAAAATAATCCATTATGCCCATAATACATAAGCAACAGTTTTTAGCACATGATCAGATTTACTTTTTCAAAGGATCACTTAAACTCCAGTAAGT
>SJXQ01000607.1:0-36480 GCA_006408695.1 Aepyceros melampus
GCTGAAGCTCCAGTACTTTGGCCACCTCATGCGAAGAGTTGACTCATTGGAAAAGACCCTGATGCTGGGAGGGATTGGGGGCAGGAGGAGAAGGGGACGACCGAGGATGAGATGGCTGGATGGCATCATGGACTCAATGGACGTGAGTCTGAGTGAACTCCGGGAGTTGGTGATGGACAGGGAGGCCTGGCGTGCTGTGATTCATGGGGTCGCAAAGAGTCGGACACGACTGAGTGACTGAACTGAACTGATACACATATAAAAAAAACTTGATAATTTCACATTTCTCTTCTAATACTGATTTAAAGAATCTATTATATATTCTTCAGAATGTTTAGTGATTAAAGATGGCATTTTTTTCAAGTAAGGAATCTGGTATTAATTCCTACTATATATCAAGCACTATGCTAAGTTTGTAAGATATGTTACATCACATCATTTAATCCTTGAGCAACCTGAAACATAGATAACATTATTCCCATTCCACAGATGAAAAAACTGGGAATCAAAGATAATAACCAATTAACCTACTGACTTAAGGATACAGAACTGGTAAGTGGTTGTCAAAACTCTCTGACCTCCATTATCCAGAATGTTCTTATTATCAGAAAAAAGTAATTTTGAATTAAGTTGTAAATAAACTGTTTGCTCAATCTGGGTAACACTATTTTGGTTCAAAATAAAGGGTGATTTTAAAATGATCAGACTGATTTTCTGTGTGATCCTTAATATAACTATGCTCCCCAAAAGGAATTTCCATAATATAACCAATATTAGCATGTCTAGAATAGTGACCTAAAAATCTACAAGTCATTTCTACATATATGTTTTAATTTACTTATTCAAGCCTTAATGTCACTATTTTATAGTCTTGAGAAGAGCCTAAGATTTAAATCTATAGCTCCTGAAAGTGAATACAAAATACATTGGCCTTTGAGTGTATTTCATAATGATGACTACAGTATTAATAATTACTACAAAATTACTACAGAGTTGATACACTGTGCTTGAAAAGCTGAAGGGTGGCAAGCAAAGGCATTATTGCATAACAGCTGAGTCAGTAGGTGAGCCAGGCTTGGAAGAAGCCATTGATATGTTTTTAGACCATGACTAGGTGTCACTTTCCAATGTGTATAAGGTAAAACTAATAATGCCCAATTCACACAGATATTGCAAAGATGAAAGGAAAATACTATTAGCCATTGTCTGACTGATAGAAAACATTCAGCATGATTACCTCTCCTCCCTCCTCACTGAAGCTCACCCATGTCTTGTTCACCAAGAAAAATTTCTTGAGAGTAAAGACAAATGTAAAATACACAAAGAGGCAAACTACACTGAAGAGTCACCCTCCTCAGACTGAGAATTCCTATCAATCTGTGAGACCAGTCCATTTATAATCTCTAAATTAGAGAAGAGTGGAAATGGACACAAGGACCAAGGTGACAAGAAGGGGTGGTGTCCTTCCAGAGTGGCCTCGTCATTTCCCTTTAAGTGGTGCAAGGGCTTTCCAGGTGGCTTAAGTGAACTGCCTGCCACTGTGGGAGACATGGGTTCAAACCCTGAGTCAGGAAAATCCTGCGGAGGAGGAAATGGCAACCCACTCCAGTATTCTTGCCTGGGAAATCCCATGGAAAGAGGAGACTGGTGCGCTACAGTCCATAGGGTTGCAGAGTCGGACATGACTATGTACACTTGCATGCAAGTGGTACAAAGTGATATGATGTTCCTTCACAACCGAAATGACCATGATTGAGTGAAGCATACATGCTCTCCCTCATACATTTCAAACATGAAACTTTGTGATCTGGAGAGCACTCTACATGTGTGCCTAAACCCTCTGCTGAGTCCCCTGGAAAAGGAACAATGTCCACAGAACACTTGACTACAAAGGTTCACATTATATACAGAGATGCTTCTCTTCTCACAACTACTCTCTCCAAATATGTCTTCTCAGAGGAGGATCCAGCCTAAGGAGCGAGGAGGGAGGAAGAGGCTGAACAGGAGACACATTAAGAGTGAGACCCAGAACAGATGACGGATAAAATGTCTCTGGGAAAGCACTTTCTTCATCTTTCCATTTCACACTTGGATGGCTTCAACATTTTTATGGACCCTCCCACCCCCCACCCCACCTCCTGTAAATGTTTTATGTAATGAGGGCCTATCAGCTGCGTGGGTGCAATGAACACGATGGGCACGCTGCCAAAGCTTGCCCTGAGAAGGAGGAGGGACTACCGAGGCCAGACCTGAGAGAATGATTGGCATCATGGAAACACACTTTTCTTAAGGTAAATGCAATAGAAACATCAGACAGTAAGACACCAGCTCTCAGACATCTTGCACTGGGACTGAATATACCACTGCTTCTGAAAATACTATGGACCAAGGACTGCCTGTCACAGTTACTATCCTCTGGTGAGTGGGATGATGGTGACAGAGCCACCTATCAGCCACAACGGAGATGATGGATGAGCCAGAAAAACCAGGCAGAGAAGCCCAGCCTTTCTCCTGCGTCCATTTGTTATTTCTGGTCTCTCTTGGTCTCTGTCTCTGCCTCTCTCATTCTGCAGCTAATCAGTAGTGATAGATGAGGGTAGAGGTTCACTTCTTCCCTCAGGCACCCAATTGCATTTTCTCTCCTTTGTCACAGGTTTATCATCCATTTCTTAACGAATCCTTTATTCAAATAGGAAAGAAGCAGGGCCTTAGCCTAAAACTGACTGTTGATGCAAGATTCCTGGTATGTTGAAAAAAAGGTAAGAAAGGAAGGCAGGATCAAAGAGTTTCATTGTTTGGCTCATGAAGGGACAGAGAAAAAGCATTTCCAGGAGGAGTGCACTGAGTAATTAGGGTTGAATATTGAAGTTCAAACAAAAATGCAGCAAAATTAGAGGACAGAGAGTTGCACAATTTGGCAAGAGTCTAGACTTCAACCCTGTGTCCCCATATGAATTGGATTCAGTCATTCCAACTGACTCATTAAGGCAGCCGAGTCACAAGAGTGCCTGGTGTTCACAGGACCCTGCCATTTGCATGGCTGGACTGATGACCCACTTAAATAGAATGGACAAATTGCTGGACCTATCTCATTTTTATTTACCATCTTCAACAAGCATGAGCCAGTGAGTAAAGCTGAAATTAAGACTATGGCTGAGTCTGTATAAATATGGTGGGGCCAGAACATTCAGTGCCTCACATTGGCTGAGATTCATCTTTAGAACTAAGCCACATGGTGGATACTCAAAACATTGGACTCTGCATCTGCATGTGATGCCAAAACAGCCTCACAAGAAACAGCTAAACTGGCTATTTTGGTCCTAATAGATATGGCTGTGCACATGGGGATCATTTTTAATCAAGAGATCTAAGGTCTGAGGATGGCAATGTTGCTGAAAATTATAAGAGAGATGGCAAAAAGATCACCATGTTAAAAATGACAACCACGATGCAGAGCAGACAGACTCAAAAAACAGTGTCTATCAGGATATCCTCTTCCTCAGTAAATTCTTCCAAATTTGCAGGGCAGCAATGGAGACACAGACATAGAGAACAGACTTATGGACACGGGGAGGGGGAGGAAAGGGCGGGTGGAATGTATGGAGAGAGTAACATGGAAGCATATACATTACCATATGTAAAATAGATAGCCAACGGGAATTGCTGTGTGACCCGGGCAACTCAAAGGAGGGCGCCCTGTAACAGCCTGGAGGGTAGAATGGGGAGGGAGGGGGAGAGAGTTTCACGAGGGAGGGGATATAGGTATACCTATGACTGTTCATGTTGATGTTTGGCAGAAATGAACACAATATTGTAATTACCCTTCAATTAAAAATATATTAAATTATATTTAAAAATGTAGTGGCCACCTTTCCTAAAAAGGACTCAAGTTTATACCTCCAAACCTTAGAAAATAGTACCTCCTGTTAACTAAATTAAATCTGTGATCTCTTTACAAAACTACCTTATCAATAAACACTTCGGGACTCGTCCTCACTACTGGACAGTGGCCTTCCCACACTGACAGAAGGTGGTCTTCCATTTATAAACACTGTTAAACGAAACATGGAAAAATGATCTGGTCATCCAATTGGTACCACCATCTTAATATCATCTCATAAAAGCCATAGAGAGATGTTCTTGCTGCATATGAATGGACTGATAGTATTATTAGATTATCAAGACCAAGTTTTTAAATGTTTTTACTTGAAAAAACTAAAATCTAGAAAACATTGTATATTTTCTTACTTTGCACAAAGTAAAAAGATGAATTCTGAAATATGGAAATTACATAATACATCTTTTTATAGATTATATTTCTGTTATAATATATGTCTTTTATTACACTATGAATCCTGATGGTTAAGTATGCAAAGATGCTAGCAGGAGATGTGTGGTGTCTGCTCATGCCTAGCACTATTGCTAAACTTCAATTGCACTGTTATCTATAGTATATAAAATGCTCAAATGGGTTCCCCTGATAACTATAAGACTTCTGTTCACTTCAATTTTTAACTTGGCAGCATTAATATTGCTTTAAAATAATACTTTTTTAAAAATACACTGCTTTTATTAGGAAAGTAATCCCGGAAAAAATCAATTCGGTGCCATAAATTAGACAAATGAATTAGGCCCTTTGGGGATTGAAATCATCAGCACCTGACTATCCCTTAGCTCAGAGTCAACATCATCTTCTTTACCCAGTTATAAAATAGGTGCTGCAAACATTACCCTGAAAATAGGTGCGACTATGCAGTTGGAGTAACTAGATAATGTTCCCTTCGGTACAGTTATTTAAATTGC
Source organism: Aepyceros melampus (assembly GCA_006408695.1). NCBI lineage: Eukaryota > Metazoa > Chordata > Mammalia > Artiodactyla > Bovidae > Aepyceros > Aepyceros melampus. The sequence goes on from SJXQ01000607.1 coordinate 4,804, forward strand.
TTTGGCAGCCACATTTTCAGCCCAAATTATTTTGTAGCAATCGACCTTTATAAAAGAAGAAAAAGAACCAGCTATGAAGCTGACAATTTGATTACCACCTTAGACTATAATCCATGTTCATGAGTGACCTGGAACTCTCATATAAATTGACTCTTTAGACTGAGAATTCTATTTGTTTTTTTCTTTTTTTTTTAATTCAAGCCATAAATATATAAAACAGACAATTTAATATTCAGGCCCTTGATTTTCAAATGATTTTCCAATTCTTAATTCAATGGATTATTATTCAATTCTAAATGTTGCTTTATTATATAGAATACATTCTGAGAGTTATTTCTATGAATGAGGTTTCAGGACTTGCTGCCACACACTGATTTTCTTTCCTTGTTCTATCAGAGTGGCCCTCTCTCCTGGGATGGGCAGACAACCTGCCAAAGCAGCACCAACCTATGAAGTCACCATACCTCAGCTGTTGTACCCTGAAGGCACAAATGTTTGGATAAGTATTGACATTTCACCCTTCATCAATGCTAGAATTTAACGCTGATTTCTTACAATAAAGGCTTATGTCTTCGGCCTTTTTCTTATTAATCCTATTACACTTGTCTTTATGAGCTCTCCCAGTTCCTTTCACTCCCTCTGGGGCTTAGCTGCAAATGAGATTTCACATCTCGGTGTAAAATAACATGAACATTTTTCTAGAAAATTAAATAAAAGTCTTCCACCCTGGCACTACATGCCTAGAATCCAATTTCTGGAACCAATGTCTCTCCGAATGCCTCACTGTCTTCTTGTCATCTCACTTTTCTTAGCACTGAGGAGCGTCTTTCTGCTTTTGTATTCAGATGATCTCTTACCATGGGAAGGAAGAGAAGGCTGGGTTGCGTGGTGCAAGTACTGGAGCAGTGGGAGGCAGAACCTGGGAGTTCGGTGACCACATTTCCAAAGAAGCACATGAGTAGGATTCAAAGCTGGTTACCTCCTGCATGCTTATGCAGTTCATAAACCACCTGTTCTTTACACCTTTAAATAGTCTCTGCTTCTCTCTGCCAACCTGTGCCATGCTTTCAGTGTGAACTAGCCACAAAAAATCATCATTCAAAGTTTCTCTTTGAAAAGGCGTTAGAGTTTCTTTCTTTCTTTCTTTTTTTTTTTTTTTAAAAAGGCAACTCAAATGAGAACAAAAAGTCCTTGGCACACTCTGAAAGGTTTGAACCTTTCAGAGAGTCTCAAGTACAGAAGCTTCACCTCCTAATGGAATTAGGTCCAATCACACAAGTCAACCCAATGTCAGGTACCTCAGGAGTCCTCAAAGCATTCCATCCAGCAATCATGTATGATCAGAGGTAAAGACAATTATTCATTTTCTTTTTCTAATTCCAGGTAGAATTCATTTCTTATAAATGGAAACATTAAAAAAAATAACAAAATAAAATGATTTATTTAAATATTTAGCAGCACCTTCCAGATCTTGCTTCAGTTCAGACGGCAGGTGAAATGTTAATAAGATGCAACTTTCAGAAGTTTTACTTATGTATAAATTGGCAATGGATGGCAATGAATTATGCAGATGAAAAATATCAAGTAAGTCACAGTGTGGTGAAGAGCATGTTATATCATTACCCTAGATTCATTTGGAGCCGAGAAGAGACTCCAGATTTTTAGATTTCAGAAATTTGCTTGGAGAAGGTCTTTCACACCCTCTGAGCCTAATATTTTTAATCACTTTTAAAAAGAGGAGAATCTCTACAAAGACACAAATACAAATGCCTTCACACTAAGTAACATCAAGTGGGAAGCAGCTAGATGAAAAGTGACAGGGGGTATATCTTTCCATCTAACCTGAAGACATTGATATACTCTAACAGAATTATATAAAACTCATGGCAAACAATATCCCTAAAAAGTTTAAAGCAATTAAAATAACTCACTCATATTGGGCAAGGCTTACTAGATTCTTTTTCCATGGGAGTTCAATCCAAAATTGTTAGATAATTGTTAACTGGATTTAAAAAAATACTTCTTACTGCAAAGAATCCTCTTCTATAGAAAACAAAATCTTACTGAGAACAGTGTCATCATTAATTAGAAATATTCTAGCCAAGATAATTTCATATAAAGAAAATTGAATATATACTTAAATATTTAGCACAAATTTCAAAAGAGGGGTTGACTGCATATATAGAAGGCTCAGACAGAGTACTTGGAAATATAAGTGTGCATATATGCTACTGATATTTTCTATATCATATTTATAAACAAAGTAAAGTACTTTGACAGCCCATTATAGAGAAGAGATTTCACCTGCTTTGTAACTGACCATATTAAATAGAAAATCTACAATGTTAAACGCAAATGTATTTTGATCATGCGACTTCCAGAAAATTTGTTCAGGAAAATTTAGAGAGAATACACCAGGCCTAACACTGAGGCAAGTACCATCAATAGTGATCATTTTCAAAGCATCACAGCCAAAGTGTTTCTAGGCTTCATTAATGAGATGATATGGTCACATCACCTTCCCAAAGACAGGAATTTCAAAGACAGTTTTCAAAAGGCTTAGGTTAAAAAAAAATTATCCTCATCCTCTTCCTTTGGTATTTCCCCTGGAATGAATAAGAAGCCTCTAAGACTCCTGATGGATTTACAAATGCCCAGTGCTTATTGTGCTGGCCTATCTTGACTCTACTCTATCTTCCTTCACAGAACAGGAGACACCGTGTTGGTTTGGCCTCTGTATAGAAGAGAGGGCACTTTGGGTTCTTAAACCTAGAACGCATGTGTCAAACAAGCGTGAACACGAGTTCACATCTCAACCATGACAGTTTTAAAAAAAAATTATCCTCATCCTCTTCCTTTGGTATTTCCCCTGGAATGAATAAGAAGCCTCTAAGACTCCTGATGGATTTACAAATGCCCAGTGCTTATTGTGCTGGCCTATCTTGACTCTACTCTATCTTCCTTCACAGAACAGGAGACACCGTGTTGGTTTGGCCTCTGTATAGAAGAGAGGGCACTTTGGGTTCTTAAACCTAGAACGCATGTGTCAAACAAGCGTGAACACGAGTTCACATCTCAACCATGACAGTTTATACTGCTTCTGGGTGAATCCCTACTTTTTACATGCCAATTCTCTGAAAGCAAGTTGAATGTTCAATAGCTTCTGTTAAACTGGCACAAAAAAATTGAACTGCTCTGCCCAATCTTTTCATAAATTTCTGTCATCTGACATTATCCTATCTACCTTCTAAACAAATCAAGCTCCTGTTCTCGTCTTCTGTGGCTCACACCTAGCAGTCCAAAGTCTTTTCTCATATTGTTCCTCTTGCTTAGCATTCTCTTACTTGTCTTTTCACCCAATGAAATACCAGCCATCAAACAGCTCAAGCTCAAATTCACTCTTCCATGATGGCTTAACTGACAATCACCTTACCTGATCTCCTCGGAATTTCCACAGAACACAGAGTTTGTATTTTCCAAACTAACTATAACTATCCCACCTCTTAGAATATTTTAATCTTTTCTTCCCAAGGATACTGTGATCTCCCTGCCATCTGGGCTCACATCTTACAATTCTTTGAAATGTTTCACTGTGTTTCAGTTCAGTTGCTCAGCCGTGTCCGATTCTTTCCAACTCCATGAATTGCAGCACGCCGGGCCTCCCTGTCCATCACCAACTCCCAGAGTTCACTCAGACTCACGTCCATCGATCAGTGATACCATCCAGCCATCTCATCCTCTGCCGTCCCCTTCTCCTCCTGCCCCCAATCCCTCCCAGCATCAGAGTCTTTTCCAATGATTCAACTCTTCACATGAGGTGGCCAAAGTACTGGAGTTTCAGCTTTAGCATCAGTCCTTCCAAAGAACACCCAGGGATGGTCTCCTTCAGAATGGAATGGTTGGATCTCCTTGCAGTCCAAGGGACTCTCAAGAGTCTTCTCCAACACCACAGTTCAAAAGCATCAATTCTTCGGCACTCAGCTTTCTTCACAGTCCAACTCTCACATCCATACATGACCACTGGAAAAACCATAGCCTTCACTAGACGAATCTTTGTTGGCAAAGTAATGTCTCTGCTTTTGAATATGCTATCTAGGTTGGTCATAACTTTTCTTCCAAGGACTAAGCGTCTTTTAATTTCATGGCTGCAGTCACCATCTGCAGTGATTTTGGAGCCCAGAAAAATAAAGGTTGACACTGTTTCCACTGTTTCCCCATCTATTTCCCATGAAGTGATGGGACCAGATGCCATGATCTTTGTTTTCTGAATGTTGAGCTTTAAGCCAAGTTGTTCACTCTCCTTTTTCACTTTCATCAAGAGGCTTTTTAGCTCCTCTTCACTTTCTGCCATAAGGGTGGTGTCATCTGCCTATCTGACGTTATTGATATTTCTCTCAGCAATCTTGATTCCAGCTTGCGCTTCTTCCAGTCCAGTGTTTCTCATGATGTACTCTGCATAGAAGTTAAATAAGCAGGGTGAAAATATACAGCCTTGAAGTACTCCTTTTCCTATTTGGCATCAGTCTCTTGTTCCATGTCCAGGTCTAACTGTTGCTTTTTGACCTGTATATAGGTTTTTCAAGAGGCAGCTCAGGTGGTCTGGTATTCCGATCTCTTTCAGAATTTTCCACAGTTTATCGTAATCAACCCAGTCAAAGGCTTTGGCATAGTCAGTAGGACTCTAATTATATAGCAGGTTTTCTATATGAACTGAATGAAAACAATTGGTCATTGAACATGAAACAATGAGTACTTTAGGAAACTGATGTTGTCAAACTATTAGAAAATAATATGTCTGTTTATGGTAAGATATGGAGCAGTTCAATTTTCAAGAGATGTTAAAGTTTACAACTGGCTTGCTTGGAAAGGGCAGCAGTTTGAGATCTGACATGCTGCACCATCTTTGGACTAAAAGGTCACTGGAACCTTTCCTAACTAGAGATGGTCCTCTTTAGAATGGATTGATATGAACAACTAAAATTACAACCATTATAACTAGACTTACAACCATGAAGCAGCAAGCATTGCCTCAGATACAGTTTGCACTATATGGAGACAATCTCCTTTCTTTGTAAAATATCTGAGAGAGAAACAGAGTGAATGTAATATAAGAAACACAAGACAGAGGCCTTTTCTTGACTAAAGTAGAAAGTGAAAGGATCTGATCCCCTTACATTCCTCCAAGTGAACCATTACTCCTGTGTAGACACTAATGGGACTATTTCCTTTGTAAAAATACCCACTTCTGATAAAGTCTCTAGGGTTTATTATTCATGGTTAAAATATACAACTGTGTATTCACCAAATTTAGCCTAAGAACACATGTACCAAAATAAATGCATTATAAGGTTTGCAAAAAAAAAAGCATTTCTGAACTTCCGTCTTGCTTTGGAGGGGGGAAAAAGCACTTTTTAAGATTATGTGACCTCTTGAGTCTCTGTGTTAATGAAGCCTGGAGACCCTCCTCTCAGTGAAATGACTGCCTTCCTGCTAAATAAAGATTCCTTCAACTTAATTATCATATGAGGATGCCCTGATACTGAAATAAAAAGGATAAGGTAATATTAGTTAAGGCATCCCTGTAGGGGTTCTTTCAAACTTGCTGCTGCTAACAAGCAACTGCCTTGCACAGAAACCAGACCCAGTTTAACTAATTTTACATTTAGGTATTAATAATGCATAATAAGCCATGTCTGATATGACAAATTACAATAACTATTAAACCATTTGCACGTCCAATATATCTGATTAATCATGACACACCATGTGACAAAGACAAACCTCTCAATTTTTTTAAAAGAAAGCTAAGTGAATTGAAAAATAGACTAAATGCAATGTTTCTCACTGGTATTAATGAACCTGATTCCAGATTCCCATACTGCTTTGGTAAGGAGAGCAAAAAATTCCTGTTACTTCCTTCTTTTAATTCTTTGTGTCCATCAAGCTGCTGAGTGAAAGGCAACACTTTCTGACAATCACGTTTGTGTCAAAGGCACTTTTCTCCATGAATGCAGGGAGCTGAAAAGATTGTGCCCAAAAAAAGCCTAGAGGAAAGACAAGCGATCTGTCAATGGGTTTCACCCTTAAGAATCTCTCTTATACTGGGTCTCACAAGTAGAGTTCCACAGGAACACGTGGAGAATGAATCCTCGAGCATTCAAAGCAATATCTAAAATGGTACCCAGGATTGTCAAAAGCCAAGTGTCTTAACTGCTCACACTGTGGTAGTTGGAAATAGCCAGTTTACAATATCCTAAGCTGGCACATTTTCTCCTTATACCCTGCTGTCACTGCACTGGAATTTGCCATTGAAACATCTACACAGATCAACACTTGAGCAGAACACTCCCCCTGGGGTCCCCAATGTCACCTAGCCACTCATGTCTATATGTATAAGAACAGTTTGATTATTTTAAAAAGATATATGCTACTTTCTGGTCTAGTTCATATATCTAGGAGACTTTGGCTATTTGGACAATGAATCATAAAGTATACTCAGCTTAGTCAAGGCTTCCCTACCTGTATATGAAATTGAAAAACATAAACAGTTTCCACAAAGCAACTTTGGGAAAGCCAAACATAGATAAGTTATTCTCATATTGTGTAATCTTGGACAACTTAACCAATTCTCTTTTTGACCCAGTCTTGCACTGACAAAATAAATATGTTAACAGTATTATACACATTTATCAATATTAAAAAGTGCTATCACAAAGTGAAGGTTCATAAATATTATCCATTATTAATACCATTGTGGTGAATAGACCCAAAGGTGGCCCCAGTGAGCCTGCCTGCTGGTGTTCACACCTTTGTGTAAATCCTCTTTTCTTGAGTTTGGGCAGGACCTGTGACTTGTTTTTCATAGACAAAACATGGTAAAAATGATGCGATGGCCCTCCTGTGATTAGGTTCTATTACATAGCAAAGGTGATGAGAAACGTCACCTCCATGATTATGTCACATTATCGAAGACCTCATTTGCTGACACTGATGCCAGAGACTCCTCCGGAATGTGATGAAGTAAGCAGTCATGCTGGGAATGCCCACATAGAAAGGAACTACAGGCAGCCTTCGGGAAAAGAGGGCAGCCTCTAGTCATTAGTCAGCAAAAAGTTGGGGTTCTCAACTACACAGGTTGTAAAGAAATGAATCCTGCCAAGAACCTAGAAAAGTTGAAATGTGATAGATTCTTTCAGAGTTGAGCCTCCAGAGAGAGCACAATCCATGTGGCAAAGTGACTAGTCTTGTGAGATGTAGAACAAGGATCCTAATGAAAATGCCCAATTTTCTGACCCACAGAAACCATAAGATCATAAATAATGTGTTGCTCTAACCTGCTACATCTGTGGTGATTTGTTACATTACTAAAGATACATAATATAATTAAGTGTAGCAAAATGTTAGGCAACAGGAAGAACATACTTCTTACATAAAGAACATACTGCCTAAGACTTTTGAATAGATATTAAACAGAGTTGGCAAAACTTAAATTCTCTTAAAGAATCACAGAACTTCAAGGTGGAAGAGATGCATCTTAGACATGATCAGGTCTAACCCCTCTTCATACCACTTTGCATGTAAAACGACCAAGCTCCAAAATGGCTATATAACAGGCTGGAAATCATGGGACCAGCTAACTGTAGCTGGAATTTGAAATCAAGTCTTCTGACTTAATGTTGCCTATCACGACACTGTTGCCAAAGCTGTGATTTCCCATTTCAGTGAGAATGTGTTGATTTCTGAGTTAGTATTATTTAAATCAAAGAGCAAGGATCAATGCTGACTAGATCTTAAATGATCATCTGACTTATTGATTATGCAACTTCATCTCCAGTTCACTTACCATCATTCTGATATGGCTTGCTTTTAAGGTAACACTGGGTTGATGTGGTATCTAGCAAGCTCCAACTGTAGAAGAAACACAGTAAAAATCTCCAAAATGCAGAGTAACCAAGGCTCTGTCAGAGAGTATAAAAGCACTGAGATGAAGGGTAAAAGGTTCAGTTAATCCATGAAAATGTCACCATCTACTTGGAATCTCAGCCTGAAGGTTAAGTGTCACAGACTATTGTCAGATGGTGCCAGCAGCCAGAATGGCTAAATTGACTCGGGTGATGAGTGTGGTAACAGATGCTATAATCAGGCTGCCTGTATGCTCAATCAGATGATGTGACCATATTAAAATCAGAACATAATTCAAAACAGCATATTTTGTCCCAATTTTTATAGTGTTTTGTTAATCAGATTCTCCCTATCACAAATTAAAAAGTCCAATGTCCCTCCATTTCTCTTCCACCAACATTCTCCAGATGAAGGTGTTCCGGAGATCTAATGTACACTGTGACTAGTTAATGCTGTATTGTATATGAGAAATTTGCTAAAAGAGAAAGGGAAGTATGTGAGGTGGTACATATGTAAAGTAGCTTGATTATGGTGATTATTTCACTATGTGTGTCTGTATATACATATATAAGTATATAAAACATTAAGTTCCACTCATTAAACACATACTTTTTTTTTCATTGTAACTATACCTTAACAAAGCTGGGTAAAATGTTTAGGAGATATTATGTCCAGACTATATTAAAAGTTTAAGAGATATTCTATCCAGACTATATCTGTAAATTTTTATATAGAACATATTTTAAAAATATAACTGAATATACATTCTGACAGTGGGACAGAATTTTGGAAATCAAGATTAATCTGAACATTATTGTCATGGATCTGTTTTCCTTACTCTTGTATCTGTTCCCTTCACTAGTTTGGATCACACTTATTTTACTTACTATCTGGGTAATTTAAGAGTTATTTTACCACCCTAACTTTGAACCTCTTCATGAATATCTTGCATGCTAGAAGATGGTCTTTGGTATAAACAGAATTATATATATGTAAAATATTTAGTAGAGTATTGATTATATAAATTGTTGCCTTTGTCTTTTCTTCTAATTTTCCCCATGGAAAGCAACTTTCTATTTCTCTGTAGTCTTCTGGACCTTTGAACAGAATAGCATACCAAATGTATTAAGGTATATTTACATTTTTTGAATTAAGAAGCCTGTGTTATTACAGTAAAGCTTCAAGTTAAATATAGCTATGTCTTAAAAGTTTATATGATGCCTCTGTGGACAGCACGGAGTCAAGCATGGACCTACAAAGCCTGTTCTGTCCAAGCACGGTGAAGGACAAAGATCCATTCCTAGCTATAAGACAGCCAACCTTTTAGCAAATGAAGGGGAAAATTGAATTTAAGTCAGAAAGGGGAAACAAATCCTCCTGTCCAGTAAATTTCTTTAATCAACAAAGTGGTTTCTCAAGACTCATTCAATGTCACAAAGCTTGCTAAGAGCCCCCTCCACACACCCCACCGAGATATACAAGGTCACAGTAAGTTCTTATTTCAGAAAAATCAAGACTAGATTCTCTTAGAAGAAACATAGAAAATTACACCGGCAAAAAGAATTTGCCAAAATGGCATAAAGGTGTTTAGAAATATTTAATATACTCTCATTTATCTTTAAATCAAGCTTAGAATAGAAACAGAACAATACAAAAGAAAATATTAGTAGACTTGTCAAATATTAAGAACTGAATATACTGTAATTCTCTGGCTTTCTCCCATGGTACAACTACAAATGTTTGAAAAAAATAAGGTAATAGCACATGTAATTTACTCAGTGATGTTTCACAGCTTGTTTTTTGCTAGGAAAGGTAAGTAAATGAGCAAATCTGTCAGTAACCCCAGCATAAAATGAGGGTGGAGCTGGGATCACAAAGTAGTAATGTCACATTCAAATACTTTTAAAAAAATACTGGTGATACACAAATTTAAGTCTTAAAAATAAAAAGCTTTTATTCACATATTTTACTTTTATCTTATTTATATATTCCTAATATTCTTTTTAGGTATTCTTTTACACTGTGTCTGTACAATTCTCAGATATTTGAATGAAGAATAACTGATAATTTAAATATGTGAGCATATTACCTATTAAACTCTTAAGCATGTAGATATTCTGAACTATCTTAATATCCAGAAATATCCAGCTATCTTATGCCATTTAGAGAAAAGTCATGTATTAAACTAATTTTTAAACATCAGTATCATACACTGAAGTAAATACTTCTATTTGTACAGTTATTTTTGAGGTTTTTCTTTTTCTATAAGCTACTGGTCAATTTCCTACTTATATTTTATATTTTAATTTTTTTCTAGATAAAAAAGTATCTTCTCCACCATTACACTGATTCTCTTTTCAATTATTTTGGCAGCCATTGTTTCCTCTTCTTTTCTTATCTTTTCCTATTCTGTTTCCAGATCTTGCGCTCTATACATGTCTGCTGAGTATGTTGTATAGTCTCTTTCTCTTTTGGAATAAGTCTCAGAAAGCAGCATTTTCTTTCTGCAACTGTGATTGTAAGATTGGAAAGGAGAAAAAGGCAAAAGGGCATATATCTCCGAGCAATCAGTATCGCTGAGATGGTTAGCGGATGTTTCTCCCTTTAGCAGGAAGAGAAGGCGGGTGGGCAACATTTTGACCCATCCACAGAGCCAAACAATTGGTGTTTATTTCCCTGTTACATGAAGATGTAAGTGTTCCATGGACGGCAGAGAAGCTTACCTAGTCCACAGAGCAAAAGTAACGTGATTGCACCACTTATGTGGCATTTTAATAAACTGGGTGTTTGTTTATAGACTATATAAACAGATATAAATCTATATTTTCTAATCAATTAAGTAGTTAAACACAATTCATGCAGTGTGATTTCTATAAACTTCATTTTTCAGAATATGGATTCCTCACATTAAACTTTCTCAAATGGATTTTCACAACCTCCAGACTCTGAAGCATAAGTCAGAAATCTGTTCTAGCCCAATGCTTCAAGAACACTCTGTGACTGTCAGATTTCTCTTCGAGCGGCTTTAGTTACCATAGATTCTCAAGCCATTATTTTGTGTGTGTGTGTTCCCCCAGAGAGAAATATACAATGGACCCTCTGTTCTCATTTTTGCTCCATCACTAAATTAAGGTTGGCCTACAAAAATACTGAAAGTTTAATTCCGAGCCCAACTGCTCGGTGCATGTTTAAGGAAAAGGTGAGTTCACACAAAATGCATGTTGGCTGAGTATACACATGTAAAATGAAGAGGAGGAATGAGACAGAATCTAGACATACTACAGCAAAAACATATGTCTGAAACCATCATGAGGACTGAGGCCAGACTCTGTAAATGTTACTTTTTGGTAAGACTAAAATACATATGGATTTTTCATTTTACTTTGCATAAGCAGAGGAAACCATGATAATGATTTGGTTTTATCTACTACTTTTCTTTACAGAACTCAAAAGGTTTAACAGATACTGTTTTATCTTCTCAGGTATGTTCTTTTTTATACTTGTCTCTCAACTGCCAAACTTCTAAAACAATTCTAATATTAATTTTTCATTAAATCGATTGTGACTTAAAGTAGTAAAATTCTATAGTAGTCAACCTGTGAATAACAGAAAAATTTAGTTGTTACATGTAGTCATTGGATGCTTTTCCCCACCCTCTTGTTCTCTCCTGCATAAAAACGGGAGTTATTTGAGGAAGTGTCTCATACATCTCAAACCACTTCTTAAAACCATAGAGTCCCTTCCTATTTTCTTCCCTGGTTACTACACTCTTTCATTTCATGTTAGATATTCTCACCTCTCTGTTCTTCCTTATACTCCCAAACAACCAGGGCAAAATGAAAGACAGAGAAGGGTTCACAGAGAAGACTTGGCACTAACAAACTCAAAGGAACTAAAAACAGGCATTTTGTTCTTATCCTATCCTGTTTGGTACCTAATACTCTATTCCTAGACAAATATGCTTTCAAAAAAGTATCCAATACAAATAATTTTTCTTACTACTGTCCAGTTAAGTACCAGATATGATCTATGAGTTAAATAAGGGTGAAGCTCACAGTTGTGTGGCATGTAACAATGGCTTTGAAAGGGATTTACGTACATAAACAATGTTCTTAATACAGGTTATCAGTTATTACTCTCCAAGTATACCCACATTTGGTTACTTCTGTGCCAATTAAAATAACATTCAAAGAGAAAGAAAGACATTCAATCTTCAGCTTATTCTATTTTCTACTGCTTTGATTTAATACAGACAAAGTTAGGGAAAGAAAGGAAGTACTTTTAAGATTGACGCCAAAAGCTGGGGAGAAGCATTTTCTATTCCTTGTTAAAAATTTCTATTCATTCCTATTCACAACTGAGGAGAAAAGATAAAGTAAACCAAGGTATATTTTTATTCCTAAGTAGTCAGTCGAGCTTATCTTGTCCTGAAATTCTTCTAAAGGTAAAAAAAGGGGAATCCCAGTCAAATCACTCATTCATCTCAAGAAGTTACCCATGCTGACCATAATACCAGGCATAAGACATCTGCCATTACCACTGTACCTCACAAAACATATCTGAGTCCATTTCTACATCCCCTCCTTGGGGACCAACTATCACCTTTTTTGTAAACTCTCTGAGAGTAGAAATTATCTCAATTTTATTTATTCCAAGTGAATGACCTTTTTGATATTTTGAGCCATATATAAAATTACTAATTGTCAATGACTGGAAAAAAGAGAGCTCCAGTTCCATACCACCCCCCACCCCGCCCCGCCTCGAAGAAAGAAAAGATGGAGTGCTTTACGGAATAAAGCAGGTTCCAGGCTAAGAAGGGAAAAACATTTAGGGAAAAGAAGATACCTTCTCAGGTAGCTGGTAGAGGATAATGGCAGAAAGGATGCAGAAAAGTGGGCATTCTTTCATTTATGTATTAGTTGTTGAGTATCTTTTTTTGCTCACCGTTTTTCTAGATGATGGGGATTCACCACTGAATAAGATTGGCAAGGATCCATGGGAGGAGTCAGATAACAAAAATAATCTTAGATGGCAATAAATTCTATGAAGACACTAAACAAGAATGATAGGATAAAAAGTGCTGGAGTTTTTTGATTAGTTGGTTTTAAAAGGCCTCTGGGAAGATGATATTTGAGTTGAAACCAAAATGACAAGAATGAATCAGTCATAAAAAGATTCAGGTAAATATCTAGGGCAGAAAAACAAGCTGCGGAAAAGAAAGAGGATGCAGCAGGGAACACAGGGGCCAAGCACAGGAATCCTTTGTAGACGTTGACCATTCTTGGCATCTAGATAGAGCCAGTTAGATCAAGGGCCTTCAGTAGGTTCTGTATACTAAAATGGACAAAACAAGTTGCCTAAACTTTACATTGCCAAGTCTGATAAAAAACATATGAAAGCAAAATAAAAAGTTAAAGTATTCTGATTACCCTTAGAGATAGACTGATTTGAAAACATAATTCAAAAATATCTTGACCGATAAGGATATAGACCAATTCTGAGGCTATAGCTAACTGGAGTGTGCGAATGAAATCGCCCAGTTGTGTCTGACTTTTTGCAACCCCATGGACTATAGCCTACCAGGCTCCTCTGTCCATGAGATTTTCCAGGCAATAGTCCTGGGGTGGATTGGCATTTCCTTCTCCAGGGGATCTCCAAGATGTCTTGATCTCCAAGATCTCTTGCGTGTCTCCCGCATTGTAGACAAGACACTTTACCACCTGAGCCACCAGGGAGTCCATAGCTAACTGGAGCAAATGTCAAATGCTTGGGGTGCAGCAGGAGGCAGAGTTTTTACTGCTCTGCAGAACAAAGAGTTCCAGCTAGGACCCATCTCCTAGAGGACCCTGGGTGTTCTACCTGCTTCCTCTCTGACCACTTTCTCCTCCTCCCAGGACTTTTCTAGCTCTTTCATTCTTTAGCATTCTCCTCTAACACTTCTCTTTCCTCCAGGCCTACTGCTGTCCTTCCCAAACTTGTTTGTCACACAAAGGTTTACTATTTATATATTCAGGAGCTTCTGAATACATCTGTTTTACAGTAGTTTTCTTTCCAAAAGATTGCTTTTATCCATATCAGCAAAATAAACTATATAAGTGCTGTCAGGAAGTTTTGGAAATAGTCTTGTTATTTAGAAGTAGATGTTAAAATGACATTTGTGAAAATTGAATTTTACCTGTGTAGAATTTATTATGCATCCTCTCTTCATACAGTGTCACCATATTTTCTCATTTTTATATATGTTCTTTTACTAAATGGGTATATTCAAATGCAGGCAACTATAGGCTAACAAAAGTGAAACTGAAAGTCTCTCAGCCATGTCAGACTCCTTGTGACTATACAGTCCATGGAATTCTCCAGGCCAGAATACTGGAGTGGGTAGCCTTTCCCTTCTCCAGGGGATCTTTCCAGCCCAGGGATTGAACCAGGGTCTCCTGCATTGCAGGAGGACTCTTTACCAACTGAGCTATCAGGGAAGCCTGAAAGTGAAAGTGAAAGTTGCTCAGTCGTGTCTGACTCTTTGCAACCCCATGGACTATACAGTCCATGGAATTCTCCAGGCCAGAAAACTGGAGTGGGTAGCTTTCCTCTTCTCCAGGAGATCTTCCCAATCCAGGGATCAAACCCAGGTCTCCTGCATTGCAGGTGGATTATTTACCAGCTGAGCCACAAGAGAAGCCCTATACACTACCAAAAGGTTTGCTTAATTCATTGACTACTTTTGTAATATATCACTCTGAAAGAAGAAATACACCTTAATTGTTTGCTACTGACATAACATCATTTATTGCACAACACAGATGAAAAGAATCCACTTTTTGGTCCTGACTTGTGAGACTGATTATATGTTGTTGCTGTTGTTCAGTTGCTAAATTGCATCTGACTCTTTGTGACCCCATAAACTGCAGCATGCCAGGCTTCCCTGTTCTTCACTATCTCTCAGAGATTGCTCAGACTCATGTCCATTGAGTTGTTGATGCCATCCAATGTCTCATCTCCTGAAGCCCCTTTTCCTCCTGCCCTCAATTTGTCCAGAATCAGGTTTTTTTCAATGAGTCAGCTCTTTGCATCAGGTGGCTTATATAATGAGGATGGCCTTCTTCTTAACTTATTTGAAAACTCAGAAATGAATGAATACTCCAGGTTTTCATTACTATCCTAGATGGATTATCTTCAAATGCCATAAAAATCAGTATTTCCTATTAAGGCAATAGGAGAGAGAATAGAAAACTGAAGTATCTCCACTCAAACAGTGCTCTCTTCAATGTATATGGAGTAAGTAATTTGGGCTCCTCAGCCTACCAGTTTTATCAGACAGAATCTTAAACATGGTGACTAAGTAGAGTAAAATTAGTGAAATATTGAGATATTACTGTTGGTACTATGCTTCAGATTGATATTTTTATAAACATGATTTTGTGAACCGGACTGGAAACTGAATGTGGAATATTAGTCTGATGGGAAGATGTAGTCCAAGCTCCAAACTGCCTTCCAAATTAATTTGTGCTGTGAAGTGGATTCACAAATCAGAAGCTTACAAGGAAAGAATGCGTCTTAGTTTTTTGCCTGTTAAGAGAAGACAGAAAAACTTTACACAGAACAAGTGTTCAGTGTGTACCTATTCTGTGTTCTATATAAGTTCTTGTCGGGAATGGTAGAAAACTCCTGATATTTTTAAATTGGGGATGGAAATAAAGAATCTCTATTTTTGCTTTTTGTTGGGGTGGGTTTTTGTGGGGGTTTTGACCTTTCATCTCTAATTAAAGATGTCTTTAATTTGATATTAAAAGACAAGTTCATGGCTTTTAATATTTTTCCTCAAAGAATGTGATTGTTGAAAATACACTGAAAATACACCGAAAGTTGCTTTCAAAAGCACAATGCTTTGCTGAATCTTAATAAATGGCATTTTCCCCCTTGGCAAAACAAACAAAAAACAAAACAAAATTAACACAAAAACAGATATCAAAAAACTTTTGGCAGATATTTGAAGTAGTAAATACGAATTCACAATTTAAAAGTATATTTATACACATACAACTGTTCAATTTGGTCATCAAAAGAGTAATGACCATAACTGATTATATGACACTAATTAGAAAGTTTCCATTTTAATCCTAGAGATAAAGGGATAACATAAAATTAACACACATAAAATATATGCTCTACTTAGAGGTGACTTTTACACCAACTTCATGCTCTGAAAATTGATATTTGAATGGAGAGCTATCCTGCTTTTATAATAGTAAGGATCAGAGTTCATCATTATTATGTTAAGGGAAAAATATTATTAGAGATAAATGCCAGAGATCAAGGTAGAAGAAATTCTAAAATGAGAAAATCACCATTCAGCAACCATGAATGAAATAACTGATTCAGAAAGTCAGAATGATCAATGACTATAAAAACTGTTATGTCGAAACTTGATAATGCTAAAGAATTACCCCAAAGCTTGCTTGGAGATTTCCTAGTCATTATCTCAATCAACTGAACAAATTCAGTGTCACTAAAATTAGGACAACCTGACATTATGTATTTCTTACACGTATATGTAATATGAAGTACTCAGCATTATTTATAAAATACTCTTGCCAAACATGTTTTGAAAGTGAAAGTAGCTTAGTTGTGTCCGACTCTTTGCGACCCCATGGATTATACAGTCCATGGAATTCTCCAGGCCAGAATACCGGAGTGGGTAGCCTTTCCTTTCTTCAAGGGATCATCCCAACCCAGGGATCAAACTCAGGTCTCCCTCATTGCAGGTGGATTCTTTACCAGCCGAGCCAAAGGGAAGCCCAAGATACTGGAGTGGGCAGCCTATCTCCTCTCCAGGGATCTTCCTGACCTAGTAATTGAACCAGGGTCTCCTGCATTGCAGGCGGATTCTTTGCCAACTGAGCCATCAAGGACCTTGAGTTCAATTATGCTTTGACATTAAACATACGGTCTAGAAGAAGTGCAGGGGATAAAGGGACAAGTTCAAAATCACCCCCAGAAAACAAACAAATGAAGAACACGGCACCTGTCACAATAAAATTCATCTAGTTTCCGAAAAATAAAAAAAAGTCAGGAAAGAAAATAAAGACAAAGTTGGAGCATTTTTACAAATTGAACAAAACAAATTAAATACAAGAAAGTTGTTCGGATATTAATCGAAAAAGTTATAAAAATATTGGCAACACAATTGAGGGAATAAATAAATATACACCATACATGTTATAAAAAAATTCCTATTTCTTTTCAGAGATGCAATAATTACTGTGGATATATATATGCATCTGCCATTATTGAGAGATGTCTAGTAAGCATTTGGAGAAGGCAGTGGCACCCACTCCAGTACTCTTGCCTCGAAAATCCCACGGACGGAGGAGCCTGGTAGGCTGCAGTCCATGGGGTCGCTAAGAGTCAGAAATGACAAAGCTATTTCACTTTCACTTCTCACTTTCATGCATTGGAGAAGGAAATGGCAACCACTCCAGTGTTCTTGCCTGGAGAATCCCAGGGACGGGGGAGCCTGGTGGGCTGCCGTCTATGGAGTCACACAGAGTCGGACACGACTGAAGTGTCTTAGCAGCAGCAGCAGCATCAGTAAGCATTTAGTGGTATCCATCTATTTGGAAAAGCAGCATTAGTGGTAATTATGTCCAAATATTAACAACGTCTAAATTTCAGTGGTGAGTACATAGCTGATCATGATTAAATTCTCTAATCTACTCTGTTTTGGGGAAAACTAAAAATAAAAAGTAAAAAGGAATCAGTATAATGTTAGCTTAAGACAGATTAGAAAGGCCTGAAGCACAAAGAAACACGGTTCGATTCACAAGACTTTCCATCTTCTCAGCGGAGCACGGAGCCCTGCGTATGCTGAGACTTCCTTCACGTTCTCGGCTCCTTGATGTCTCTTCCATCTATATACTGCTGATAAAATGTGAGGGGCTTTGATTTCTGACTCATTAAATAGAGCATATTCTCACTCCACTGTGACCTGTGCTAGGGCCAGTTTAAGGAGCAATCTGTCATGAGATCATTAACATTGGAACTGGCTAAGAAGGTGAAGATATTCATCTAAAATTAATTTCTTGACCTTTTCCACCAGGACCTAGAAGGAAATATTTTAGTGCTCGTAACTGGGGGAGCAGCTCCACTTACACCCTGTGTTTTCCAAATGTTGTAATTAGAGAGACAGAGCCAAGAAGGAGGGACGCAGGGGGCAATCAATGTTTCAGGAACCATCTTGTTGAGGGAATGCCTCAGGCTACCTGTGAAGGGTTGGTCTGGAGAGAAGCAAAGGTTACTCACTATAATGCATGGCCTTAGCCAACCTGATGCTTGAGACAGGACAGGCAGAAATAAAATCTAATGGAAATGGGTTGTGGCTGCAAAATATTTCAGAAGTCTCAAGCCACTGTGTGGGCTAGTGTCAAATGATTCAACCTTAATCCAGCACAGTAAGAGCTCTCTCATAAATGAGACAATGACTTAACTTTCATCATAGTCAGAGACAAATATGAATACAAAGCCAAACATTTAGCAAATGCCAGTAAACTCTGAGTCAGGAAGGCAAATCCTCAGATTCATGAGTAACCTTTACAGGGAACTCAGCAATGCCATTTCGAAAATGAAATAGATATAATAAGAAATCCTCTGATGCTCAGAGAAACACACTTGAAAAATGAAAATTAATACTTATCTACCCTCCCCTCTCATCTCTGTGTAATCTCTAAGTTGTAGAGAGCTCTGGGAGTACATATAGAGGCCAGTGAAGATTCACAATAATTTATTCTTTTTATTTCTCCTTGTTTCTAAAAACTTAAATCTTTTCCATGATTGCTAATAGGGAATGAATTCTGGTTTTGTAACAGCTTTGCCACAAAGCCAGTGATACACACTTCAGGAAAGGACAAAAAGTCACAAACATGGTGATCTGAATAATCTAAAAGTTTTTTTTTTGAAGCGTGCCATAAACAGTGTCAGACTTTATTTTGGGGGGCTCCAAAATCACTGCAGATGGTGACTGCAGCCATGAAATTAAAAGACGCTTACTCTTTGGAAGAAAAGTTATGACCAACCTAGATAGTATATTCAAAAGCAGAGACATTACTTTGCCAACTAAGGTCCGTCTAGTCAAGGCTATGGTTTTTCCTGTGATCATGTATGGATGTGAGAGTTGGACTGTGAAGAAGGCTGAGTGCTGAAGAATTGATGGTTTTGAACTGTGGTGTTGGAGAAGACTCTTGAGAGTCCTTTGGACTGCAAGGAGATCCAACCAGTCCATTCTGAAGGAGATCAGCCCTGGGATTTCTTTGGAAGGAATGATGCTAAAGCTGAAGCTCCAGTACTTTGGCCACCTCATGCGAAGAGTTGACTCATTGGAAAAGACCCTGATGCTGGGAGAGATTGGGGTCAGGAGGAGAAGGGGACGACCGAGGATGAGATGGCTGGATGGCATCACGGACTCAATGGACATGAGTCTGAGTGAACTCTGGGAGTTGGTGATGGACAGGGAGGCCTGGTGTGCTGCAATTCATGGGGTCGCAAAGAGTCGGACACGACTGAGCAACTGAACTGAACTGAACTGATGGCCTTGCCATCACTCTGTACTTTCGCAGGGTATATTTTAGAACAAACACTGACTATCAGATATTGGCTGGTCACCAGGCAACAGATAATCTACTTTTTATAAGGTAAACATGTATGAATACGACCTAGTATATAGTAACTGTTCTATACGTGTTAAATTCACTTACATTTAACCTGAGTTGGACAAGAGTAGGCCAATGGGTGTCTGCTAATTCATGAGATAAAGGCTGAGTAATCAGTTCAGTTCACTCAGTCGTGTCTGACTCTTTGCGACCCCATGGACTGCGCACTCCAGGCCTTCCTGTCCATCAACAACTCCCAGAGTTCACTCAAACTCATAATACCATATTTCCTACCATCATTATCATAATACCTGACTCATCAGTTTGTTTTATGAAATAACAGGGAGAGTCAACATATTCATTTAGTTCATATGAATTACACCTACTAATTCTCACAGTAAACAAGTAGTATTTTTGCATTGTGATTATGAGGACATTGACTCTTAGAGAAGATATGTTAAGCTACTTGTTCAAGCTTATAGAAGCACCAAGTGATAGAAGTAAGATTTAAATCCAGATCTCTATGGATTCGAGTTTAGGTCTAAGTTCGCCATTTATCAAAAAAAAAAAACCACAGATATCATATAGTGCCCTAAATTCCCACCAGGATGAAAGGGCACTACAATAGCATCTACTAGTAGCTTACTTTACCAGCCATGAATACCCTGCTCCGTGGAGATGGTAAGTATCGATCCTGAGTAGAAATTTCAAAAGCACCTCAACAGTCATAAGGATGGAAATATTAGGAAGGTTTTTCAAGAAGGAGGTCTTAGAGGTTTTAGGATAGACTCCTGGGTGAGTGGACAACTGGTAGTGGTGGAGACGGAAATTCAGAAAGTGATGCTAAGAATACAATGTACTCCAAAGATAGTGCTGAATTGTTGCTCACTTTCTTTATTTTCTACCCTGAAACTTGATGGGACTTCTGGATCACCAATCAGATCACAAGAGATTGTCCCTTAATTGTATCTTTTTATAATGTAAAATTTGGCCAAACTCACTTAAAAATTTTAAAAATGCAGCATTTAGACAAACATGAAAAATATCTGCCAAAATATGACAACTGTTAACATTTTTATCTATTTCCTTCCAGCTGTTTTTTTCCTTCCTCTGCCTATAATTTGGGAGTTTTGAAAAACAGTTAAGATGATAATACTTGCACACATTTGAATCTTGTTTTATGTTATGTTGTAAGCATTTCCCATGTTATTTTTCTATAGGATTTCACAGTCTGAAACCATAGCCAGTTGCTTCCCCACTCCCCAACATAAGTTGCTTCTCTCTTTTTTACTTATTCTCTACTGCCCTCTCGCCCACCCCATCCCTGACAAAGCAGCAGTTATAACATTGCAAATTACTGGAAAGGGCACTAGAAGCTGAACCACAGTCTCACAAACCATGGCTCTCTTGTGTAAGAGGTCACTTTGGACTAACTGCCCATTTTCCTTTAACTTCCTCTTCTAAAGACTGAAAAGGTAAAGAGCCAAAATGGAAGAGTATCATAAACTGAAACATTCTGAGGTCATGCAGCTGACCTACTGCAGAGAGCTCCCTCTAGGGAGGTGGTACATTATCCATGCTACTGAAATCACTTGGGATATCTGGGCCAAAATACCCTGGAATATAAACAGTGGGTCAAAATGTTATGGCTCAATCATTATTCAATCTTTGCAATAAGAGTGGATTATGAATCCATTTTTTTATATTAGTGCTGTGTTGCAAAAGTCACCTCCAATGATCTATTTACCAATTCAATCTATGTTTCTCATCATGAGTGAATACTGAACAAACAAATAGGCACAGTACAACATGAAGAACTCTGCTGCCTCTCACACACTGAAAAGGGTGATTTTTAATACTGAAAAAGAAGCATATTTCATAGGTTAAAATTACAGATTTATCTTAAATTTACTATTGGTCTTGCAACAGAAACCAACATTGTTGACATGCTTTGTTTTCATCATTGTTTGCTGTGGGTTTTACTTTCAGTTTTCCTTTTTGATGGTGACAAAAGAAAAAAAAATCAATGCAAATAAGTATTTAGGATTCACTCTTGCCTGTTGATGATATATGAGAGAGACCCTTAACCGTTCAAATTATGGGAGAAGAAAAATTATCAGAGTTTTCTGTGAGCTAAGATTTGAAAGACCATCCCTATTAACATGAATGGAAGACAACATAACACTATATCCAAATGCATTATAGAAACATGGAGATTTACAAAGAAGATGACTTAGAAATGCTATTCTTTTTGTGAAAATCTTGTCTGAGGTCATGCAGCTGACCTACTGCAGTGAGCTCCCTCTAGGGAGGTGGTACATTATCCATGCTACTGAAATCACTTGGGATATCTGGGCCAAAATACCCTGGAATATAAACAGTGGGTCAAAATGTTATGGCTCAATCATTATTCAATCTTTGCAATAAGAGTGGATTATGAATCCATTTTTTTATATTAGTGCTGTGTTGCAAAAGTCACCTCCAATGATCTATTTACCAATTCAATCTATGTTTCTCATCATGAGTGAATACTGAACAAACAAATAGGCACAGTACAACATGAAGAACTCTGCTGCCTCTCACACACTGAAAAGGGTGATTTTTAATACTGAAAAAGAAGCATATTTCATAGGTTAAAATTACAGATTTATCTTAAATTTACTATTGGTCTTGCAACAGAAACCAACATTGTTGACATGCTTTGTTTTCATCATTGTTTGCTGTGGGTTTTATTTTCAGTTTTCCTTTTTGATGGTGACAAAAGAAAAAAAAATCAATGCAAATAAGTATTTAGGATTCACTCTTGCCTGCTGATGATATATGAGAGAGACCCTTAACCATTCAAATTATGGGAGAAGAAAAATTATCAGAGTTTTCTGTGAACTAAGATTTGAAAGTCCATCCCTATTAACATGAATGGAAGACAACATAACACTATATCCAAATGCATTATAGAAACATGGAGATTTACAAAAAAGATGACTTAGAAATGCTATTCTTTTTGTGAAAATCTTTTTGTTGATGATATATGAGAGAGACCCTTAACCGTTCAAATTATGGGAGAAGAAAAATTATCAGAGTTTTCTGTGAGCTAAGATTTGAAAGACCATCCCTATTAACATGAATGGAAGACAACATAACACTATATCCAAATGCATTATAGAAACATGGAGATTTACAAAGAAGATGACTTAGAAATGCTATTCTTTTTGTGAAAATCTTGAAGAAAATATTTCTTTAAATACATTCTCCATGGAAAAATGTAAACATAATATATAGATAGTGTGAATTTCAAGAATATATAAGAAAAAAGCAGGCTACACACACAGTCTATGTAATCTGCTAATGTCAGGATAGATTTGTAGAATTCTATCCTTATGACCCAGTGCCTATACTGTTACCAACCCTAACTTTACCTCTTCATTCAAAATTTATCCCTAGAAATTCAATGTATATAACATTACTGGCCAACACTTGATCTATATAATGCAGCCTGATGTAAAAATGCCATCTTCTAATGGGCCTCAGTGCCCAGATACATACTCTAGCTCAAAATAGCTGTTCATCAACTTGTGTTGGCAGCTTACTCCTATGATTCATTAATATCTACAATAAATAAATAATCTCAGCACCAATCACCAACCTGGGAGATGTCAATTTTCGTGTGTTTCAAAGTGGTGGTGTGTGATGTTGAAGGAGGAAAGGAGAGACATATCAAAATTAGCTAGAAATACCTAAAAAAGTCTCCAGGCCCTGCTCGCCTGCTTTGAAATCAGGCAAGGTGGAAGGAGCAATGAATACACATGTTTACATTGTTAAAAGTTTCAGAGACAATTATGATTATCTTCCTACAGCATGTACCAGTGCCTTAACCATCAAATAAAATGCACGTGAATGAGTCTTTAGTAACTGAGTTAAGATATGGCTCTTTCATTATCAACTCTAAGTCTAACGAGTTTTGAAACCTTGGTCATGTATCTTAATTGCTCTATGTCTTAGTTTCTCATTGGTAAAATAAAAATGTTTTACACTTTAGGTTGCTTACAGGATTAAATATGTGTATACCTGAAACAATGCCTAATACAGAGTTTGCTGCTGCTGCTGCTAAGTCGCTTCAGTCGTGTCCGACTCTGTGCGACCCCATAGTCGGCAGCCCACAAGGCTCCCTCGTCCCTGGGATTCTCCAGGCAAGAACCCTGGAGTGGGTAATACAGAGTTTACCCAGTGAATTTTACCTTCACAAAAAAATGTTATCATGCTGTGAAAAAAAGGGCTAAAATTCCTTTCAAAATCTTCCCTCCCTCAAATATAAATCTTCTGCTCAAATAACTCTAATGAGCTTGAGATCCCAAATCCTCCCAACTACCCACCAGTCTTAGATATTTCAATGGCCCCATAAACCGAACTTAACCTCTGTCTACTCCTAATTGTTAATACAATAGTTGTCCTTCCACTTCTTAAAGGGCCCCCCAGTCTTCTAGTTATCCAAGCCAGAGACTTAAGAACCATCTGAACACTTCTAACCCTCTCCTTCCAAAATTAAAATACTTAATGTCACCACATTTTCTTGATTCTGGCACCCAAATATCTCTTGAATATATGTCCTCTCCAACTGTTATGCTACCACAGTGTTAGGCTATCATATTTCTCACTTGAATAACACTTCTCTGTTTAACCAGTACTTGTCAAGGGCCAGGGAAAGGGGAAGGGGTCGACTAAACAGGCATAGTATGAGGAGGAACTGGGGTGGAGGGGTTGTTAGAACTGATCTGTGTTTTTGACCGTGGGTATAATTTCCATGACTGTATGCATTTTTCAAACTGTATAACAGAAATAAGGAATTTTACTTTAGGTAAAGTTTAAAAAGCAGAAACTACAAAATGCACACAAACCATCCCCCCAAATACTCTTCCTTTACTTTTCAATGCCTTTATAATAGAAGAAACACCTTAGTGCAGTCTGGAGAGCCCTCAGCATCCTCTGCCCACATCTCCAGGTCCTTCTCCTCCTTGTCTCCCTTGAGCTCTCTCCAAACTAGCTGCATTGGTCCTTCCTACATCCCCTCAAAGCACTGTTCTTTTCACCCTAGAATTTCATGTCTCTCCTCAATGTTCTTCACTGGTCCCTTCCATCTTTTGGCAAGTTAACTACTATATATCCATGAGATCTCAGTTCAGATATCACATTCTCAAAGACAGCATGCCAATAAATCTTAAGGAACTCAAGGCATCAGTTCAGTTCAGTCAGTCATGTCCAACTCTTTATGACCCTATGGACTGCAATACAACAGGCCTCCCTGTCCATCACCAACTCCCAGAGTTTACTCAAACTCATGTCCATTGAGTCAGTGATGTCATCCAACTACCTCATGTTCTGTCGTACCGTTCTCCTCCCACCTTCAATTTTTCCTAGCATAAGGATCTTTTCAGATGAGTCAGCTCTTTGCATCAGGTGGCCAAAGCATTGGAGTTTCAGCTTCAACATCAGTCCTTTCAATGAAAACTAAGGATTGACCTCCCTTAGGATGACTGGCTGTATCTCATTGCAGTCCAAGGGACTCTTAAGAGTCTCCTCCAATGCCACAACTCAAAAGCATCAATTCTTGAGCACTCAGCTTTCTTTATAGTCCAACTCTCACATCCATACATGACCATTGGAAAAAACATAGCCTTGACTAGGTGGACCTTTGTTGGCAAAGTAATGTCTCTGCTTTTTAATATGCTGTGTAGGTTGGTCATAACTTTCCTTCTAAGGATTAAGTGTCTTTTAATTGCATGGCTGCAGTCACCATCTACAGCAATTCTGGAGCCCCCCAAAATAAAGTCTGACACTGTTTCCCCATCTATTTGCCATGAAGTAATGGGACCAGATGCCATGATGTTAGTTTTCTGAATGTTGAGCTTTAAGCCAAATTTTTCACTCTCCTCTTTCACTTTCATCAAGAGGCTCTTTAGTTCCTCTTCACTTTCTGCTTATCATAAGGATGGTGTCATCTGCATATCTGACGTTATTGATATTTCTCTGGGCAATCTTGATTCCAGCTTGTGCTTCCTCCAGCCCAGCGTTTCTCATGATGTACTCTGCATATAAGTTAAATAAGCAGGGTGACAATATACAGCCTTGATGTACTCCTTTTCCTATTTGGAACCAGTGTGTTGTTTCATGTCCAGTTCTAACTGTTGCTTCCTGACCTGCATACAGATTTCTCAAGAGGCAAGTCAGGTGGTCTGGTATTGCTATCTCTTGAAGAATTTTCCACAGTTTATTGTGATCCACACAGTCAAAGGCTTTGGCATAGTCAATAAAGCAGAAATAGATATTTTTCTGGAACTCTCTTGCTTTCTCAATGACCCACCAGATCTTGGTAATTTGATTTCTGGTTCCTCTGCCTTTTCTAAAACCAGCTTGAACATCAGGAAGTTCACGGTTCACATATTGCTGAAGCCTGGTTTGAAGAATTTTGAGCATTACTTTACTAGCGTGTGAGATAAGTGCAATTGTGCGGTAGTTTGAGCATTATTTGGCATTGCCTTTCTTTGGGATTGGAATGAAAACTGACCTTTTCAGTCCTGTGGCCACTGCTGAGTTTTCCAAATTTGCTGGCATATTGAATGCAGCACTTTCACAACATTATCTTTTAGGATTTGAAATAGCTCAGCTGGAATTCCGTCATCTCCACTAGCTTTGTTCGTAGTGATGCTTCCTAATGCCCACTTGACTTCACATTCCAGGACATCTGGCTCTAGGTGAGTAATCACACCATTATGATTAGCTGGCTCATGAAGATCTTTTTTGTACAGTTCTTCTGTGTATTCTTGCCACCTCTTCTTAATATCTTCCTCTTCTGTTAGGTCCATACCAACCATTTCTGTCCTTTATTGAGCCCATGTCTATTGAGCCCATCTTTGCATGAAATGTTCCCTTGGTATCTCTAATTTTCTCGAAGAGATCTCTAGTCTTTCTCATTCTATTCTCTATGCCCCCCGAGGCATAGAGAATAGATTTTTGCGTCAGTGAAAATTAAAACCACCAGTACCACCACCACCTTTGCAATATTACAGAAAGGACAGCCTAGTTATTTTACAGATTATGTACAGAAATTCAGCACTGTTAGAACATTTCAGGTATGTTTGTCAGTTCTATGGGCATCTGTATATATCTTCAGAGCATTATTACAGTATCAATTCACATGGTTGATCGGTGTGATTTATTTTTATTTTATTAAGCAGGACTCCACCAGTATATTAGACTTCCCAGGTGGCACTGATGGTAAACAATCTGCAGGAGACAGACAGTGACAGTTGGTTTGTTCGCTCGGTCGGGAAGATCCCCTAAAGGAAGGCACAGCAACCCACTCCAGTATTCTTGCCTGGAGAATCCCATGGACAGAGGAGCCTTGTGGGCTACCAGTCTATAGCATCACAGAGAGTCAGACACTGAAGCAACTTAGCATGCACACATGCACCAGTAGATTTCAAGCTTCACAAGGTCAGAAATCATAGCTATCATCCCACCATTACATTCTGCCAGTTTCTAGCACAGAGATTAACCAAATACATAATGAACAATGAATGGATGGATGAGCAGTAATATTGTCAAAAAGCAGTGCAAAGCCAATACTATTTATTCAATGACTTCCTTCAGACTCTTTCACTTTCTCTATCTGAATCCAAACCCTGATGATTAAGGCCTCCACACATCTGCTTTGTCCTGTCTTCTGTATCATAGATTTTAATCCTTATTGCAGGCTGAAAAATGACCCTCTGACAAATAACCACATCCTAATCCACAGAACCTGTAAATGTTACCTTATATGCACCGCAGTTCATGGGAGTCTCAGAGTCAGACATGACTGAGTGACTGAACTGAACTGATATGTGGGGGGGAAAAAGCCTTCACAGATATAAATCAAGGATATTGAGATGACGAGATTATTCTGGTTTCTCCAGGTAGGCCCTAAGTGTGATCACATATGTCCTTGGAGGGGCAGAGGAAAACTTCACAACACACACACACACACACCCACACACACGTGAATAGGGAGGTGGAGACTGCAGCAAAGCAGCCACAAGGCAAAGTGTCAGCAGCCACCAGAGGCTGGAAGAGTCAAGGAAACAGATTCTCCTCTAGAGCCTCCAGAGGCTCTACAGACACCTTGATTTCCAATGACACTGACTTCAGACTTCTAGCCTCCAGAACTGTGAGACAGCATATTTCCATTTGTTTTAAGACACTCAGTTTGTGGCTAATTTGTTACAGCAGCCTTTAGTAACCCATTACTCCCAGGAACTGTCAGATTCTGGGTAACTCTTCCAAGACTCATACAAGAAACCCCTCTACTAGTAACTACTCTCCACCCTTGGGAGAATGGGACTGACACATATACACTGCTGATTTTACCTATAAAATAGATAACTAATGAAAACCTACCACATAGCACAGGGAACTCTATTCAAATGCTTTGTGCTGAAAAATTGGGAAGGGAGCCCAAAAAAGAGGGGATATTTATTTATGTTTAGCTGATTCACTTTTTTTAATATTGCTTATATGAAACCTTTTATTATCTTATGAAAAAATTGTTTAGAGAAAGAAATATGATTGCCAAAGCTATTAAACAAGGGTATCATGGAAGGCTCTACTTAGTGATGTCTTTCAGGTGCAAGCCTATTAACAAGTCACCATCTTGTTGATCTGTTTCTAATAGTTTGTAAATAATAAAGCATAAAAGGAAGCATTGTAGAGCCTTGCTACTCATTAAACAAATTCCAGACACTGATCTAGCAGGAACATTAAGAAAACTTGCAAGTTTCAATGAATCAGACAGTCTGAAAAGCCCTGATTCTTCTACCTACAGTACTCTCTCTAGAATTTTCTTCAGTGCGGGTCTATCTTTCAGTTCAGTCACTCAGTCATGCCCATCTCTTTCTGACTACATGGACTTCAGCATACACACTGATTCACTTTTCTGTACAGCAGAAACTAACACAACATAGTAAAGCACCTCTACTCCAATAAATTATTTTTAAAATGAGCACAGTGATCCTTATACTCCCCAGAGAAGGAAATGGCAACCCACTCTAGTACTCTTGTCTGGAGAATAACAAGGACAGAGGAGCCTAGTGGGCTATAGTCCATGGGATAGTGAAGAGTCAGACATGACTGTGTGACTAACTTTTCAATTCTTATATTACTTTGTTATATGCACTGCTTGAGATATCCAATGAAGAACAATGCTTTGCAAAATGCCTGGTGTCTAATAAGTGCCTAATAACTTATTCCTTTCCTCTCACCTCCAATTAACTGCCTAAATCAATTCTATTCAATTACCTTTGTAGAGAAACAGTTCTGACTAACCTACCTAAATTAGCATCATTCTGAATCTTCATTCCCCTGTTACCTTCTCATCTCTTAGCCTATTTTAGTTTCTTGATAGCCCTAATTTCAATAGCATAGTATACAGATACAGATAGTGTGCTTCAGTCATTACCGTCTCTTTGCGACCCAGTGGAACGTAGCCCTCCAGGCTCCTCTGTGCATGGGATTCTCCAGGCAAGAATACTAGAGTGATTTGCCATGCTCCTCTCCAGGGGATCTACCCGACCTGGGGATCGATCTCCTGCGACTACTTCTGCATTGCAGGCAGATTCTTTACTGCTGAGACACTGGGGAAAACATGTGTATACGTGTGTTCATGGTCTGCACTGCCCACCACTACCACGAGGGCAAGGACATGTCCACCATTTTTAACTCCGTATCTCAGAGCATAGTACTGCATACAGATAAGTTGATTAGACAATGTTTTAGAGTAGGTAGATTTTTTTCTCAGCTAGTTGTTTATGGCCCACTTCACTTTTCTGTGGAGACCTGATTTAATAACTTGAAAGCTTTAATTGAAAGCTGCCATTGTGTTATTACAGAACTAAGCCCAGAAATGAACTGTGGAAACACAACTTTATAAAAGTAAATGAAACCAACAGGCATTATAAAGGTAATTAAAACCTCATAACTATGTGTCCATTAGATATAATCTCAACTACAGATCTAACAACAGCCATCTATAAGCATATCTATGCAAAAATCACACTATAGTAAAGTTTGATGAATGCCCAGATGTCAGCTTGCGACTATTATTTCAAACCTGTGATCATCGGCATAATAGAATACTCTGCTTCCTTTTTCCCTTTAAAAACCGGGCTATGTATCCCTTGAATTCTTTTATTTTGTCCTTTAGCCAGTCCAAAAAAAATATACTTACAAGTACATATTACACTGTTGCCACATACTTGGCTAACATTTTATTTTATGCCTAAATCACTTCAATCCTTTTGGAACCTCCTAGAGATTTTCTTAACAACTATTATCCTCATAACGCCTAAATATGTCACATGGGGCATTTTGCAGGCAGTAGCTAAATCTTTAGGAAGCAGGGTATTTTAAGTTTAATGGAGATGTAATTTTCCTAGGCTAAATTCTAGAAATTCAAGTTATAGTGCACTTATTTTTAAAAACAAATGTTGACACCATTTTCTCTTTATTATTATGATTTGTTCTTGGGTGCTTTTTTTCTCCATTATGCACAAAAAATACTAGCTAAATATCCTGCTGATCTTGCTAAGGAGTCTACCTTATGTTCCTTTTAGATTTCTTAACTCTTCCCTCCACGCTAGAGGAAAAGGGAGAAAAATGCTTGGAATGGCTTTTTTTTTTTTAATTCAAGCTATCTCATGTTTAGGACAATGGGAATAAGTTCAATAGCAGAAAGAAAATATGAAAATAAAAAAGTAGAGGAAGTAGCACCAACAGGAAAGGAGTGGGACGGCGATATGATCTTTTAAAGCCTGGCACTTAAAGCCATACAGGGGGCATTTTAATCCTGGCTGTGCTGACTACTAGTTATGGAACTCTAGACATTTGGCCTTGTGAGTGGCAAACTTCTTCTCTGAAAAAACTGAATAATAAACTTCTCCTCCGTAAAAACTGAATAATAATTAGAGGAATTAATAATTGCAGGGATAAAATAGGGAGGGTGTTCAGTTCAGTCACTCAGTTGTGTCTGACTCTTTGCAACCCATGAACCACAGCACTCCAGGCCTCCCTGTCCATCAGCAACTCCCGGAGTTCACCCAAACCCATGTCCATTGAGTTGGTGATGCCATCCAGCCATCTCATCCTTGGTCGTCCCCTTCTCCTCCTGCCCCCAATCCCTCCCAGCATCAGGGTCTTTTCCAGTGAGTCAGCTCTTTGCATAGGGAGGGTGACTCAGTGATAAAGTATCCACCTGCTAATGCAAGAGGCACGGGTTTGATCTCTGGGTCAGGAAGATCCCCTGGAGAAGGGAATGACTACCCCCTCCAGTATTCTTGCCTGGAGAATCCCATGGACAGAGGAGCCTGGCAGGCTATAGTCCATGGGCTTGCAAAAAGAGTCAGATACGACCAAGTGAAAATAACAACAACAACAACAAAAGAAGAATTCAGCAGATGTTTATTCCACCCTTTCAGTCCCTTGTATGGATTTACTCTTGCCTTCTTCAATAGTTTTCCCCTCCCACCATCCACCACAGTAATCCTAAGTTATTTATTAGCCATGTGTTGATTTCTCCCCAGTCATCTTTGTCTCATAGTCTCTGAACTTCATAAATTCCAATGATACGCTACTTCAAGCAGCCTTACTTTAGCCTCCATATTCTCTCTCTCTCAGCTCTTTAAATCCATACTCCACCTCTTTAATTCTAAATGTATGTCTGCTTTTCACCTCTCCATACCCTTCTATGTTATTTGTCATTTTCCGAACCGTGAACTCCCTGATGTTCAAGCTGGTTTTAGAAAAGGCAGAGGAACCAGAGATTAAATTGCCAACATCTGCTGGATCATGGAAAAAGCAAGAGAGTTCCAGAAAAACATCTATTTCTGCTTTATTGACTATGCCAAAGCCTTTGACTGTGTGGATCACAGTAAACTGTGGAAAATTCTGAAAGAGATGGGAATACCAGACCACCTGACCTGCCTCTTGAGAAATCTGTATGCAGGTCAGGAAGCAACAGTTAGAACTGGACATGGAACAACAGACTGGTTCCAAATAGGAAAAGGAGTACGTCAAGGCTGTATATTGTCACCCTGCTTATTTAACTTAT
>SJXQ01000607.1:36508-94754 GCA_006408695.1 Aepyceros melampus
CCTCTTGAGAAATCTGTATGCAGGTCAGGAAGCAACAGTTAGAACTGGACATGGAACAACAGACTGGTTCCAAATAGGAAAAGGAGTACGTCAAGGCTGTATATTGTCACCCTGCTTATTTAACTTATATGCAGAGTACATCATGAGAAATGCTGGACTGGAAGAAACACAAGCTGGAATCAAGATTGCTGGGAGAAATATCAATAATCTCAGATATGCAGATGACACCACCCTTATGGCAGAAAGTGAAGAGGAGCTAAAAAGCCTCTTGTTGAAAGTGAAAGAGGAGAGTGAAAAAGTTGGCTTGAAGCTCAACATTCAGAAAACGAAGATCATGGCATCTGGCCCCATCACTTCATGGGAAATAGATGGGGAAACAGTAGAAACAGTGTCAGACTTTGTTTTTTTGGGCTCCAAAGTCACTGCAGATGGTGACTGCAGCCATGAGATTAAGAGGCGCTTACTCCTTGGAAGAAAAGTTATGACCAACCTAGATAGTATATTCAAAAGCAGAGACATTACTTTGCCAACAAAGGTCCATCTAGTCAAGGCTACGGTTTTTCCTGTGGTCATGTATGGATGTGAGAGTTGGACTATGAAGAGGGCTGAGTGCAGAAGAATTGATGCTTTTGACCTGTAGTGTTGGAGAAGACTCTTGAGAGTCCCTTGGACTGCAAGGAGATCCAACCAGTCCATTCTGAGGGAGATCAACCCTGGGATTTCTTTGGAAGGAGTGATGCTAAAACTGAAGCTCCAGTACTTTGGCCACCTTATGTGAAGAGTTGACTCATTGGAAAAGACCCTGATGCTGGGAGGAATTGGGGGCAGGAGGAGAAAGGGACGACAGAGGATGAGATGGCTGGATGGCATCATGGACCCAATGGACATGAGTCTGAGTGAACTCCGGGAGTTGGTGATGGACAGGGAGGCCTGGCGTACTGCGATTCATGGGGTCGCAAAGAGTTGGACACGACTGCGCGACTGAACTGAACTGACCTGAAGCAGTGTACAGTGGGAAGGAGTTACTGATTGTCTGGCATGTGCTAGGCACTGCAGGAAATACAGTGACAGGACCCATTTCATTTAATCTGCAGAAGTTTTCTGAGTGATTGGGAGTAAACGATCTCATTATAGAGATGAAGAAACTGAGGGCCAGAAAGATATAACTGGTCTGACTCTAAAGCTGGACTTTCTCTAATAGCTGCCACCCATAGAAGGGCAGAGTAGTTTGAAGAGCTGAAGTTACTCTTTGCAGTGAAGGATTGAAATATAAATTAGCTCTTTGGATTGATTTCTTTGTCAACTACCAGGTCAATATTTGCTTTTGGCAAATAGAGAAAATAATTTCTCCTAAAAAAGCAGAAAGGAGAGTTAAAGTCAAACTCTTTTGAGAGTCAGTCCATCACATTTTCTAAATGGACCTGGAGGCAGTAATAGCCTTCAAAGTGGCAGGAGCCCAGCTGCCGATGAGCCTCTTGCTGAAACCAGCTGGTTCTCCTGCTACATCTGTCCCTCAGCAGCCCCAAACAAAGGCTTAGGTTTAATTAGTCTCTCTTAGCATTTATATCTGCAAAGTGCTCCGCCATTAATCTAATTCATTATTCCACATAACAACCTAAGTAGGTCGATACAGCCAAGAAGTGGGGTATAAGTGATTTCAGGTTGCCCTTCTGAAAGTACTGTCAGGTCAGGAGAATCTAAGGTTATACAATAAAATCCACAGGTCACTTTCATGTTTCCTCCCTCTGTTTCTTTGGTCATAATTTGTATGATAGTCAGTGTACCTAGTACACTGTTCTAGTATTCGTTTTGCTATAATTCCTTTGGATTCCATTTCCATTTTGTTTCTGAATTCATAATAGCAGAAAACATTTTCTCCATAGTTTCACATTTAATTAAATACAACTTTCAAAGTGCTATTTCTAGTAAAAAGGAGCAAACAACAAAAATAATATTTGGCTGTGCACCTCTGTTCTAAATTAAGCAGACCCAGAATTCTCTTCCTCTGTTTTTTTAAAATATGGTGACTCCAGTGTATTGGGGAAAAAATGTTTAAAGGCTGTAACCTTTTATTTTGAGGAGTCAGAACTCTCTGGGTTTGCTTAAATAACAGAGACTTAAGAGAAGGTTAAGTTATCAACCAGCCTTTTATTAAATCATGTTATTAAGGGAGTACTTGTAGGTAATTGCAGATCCTGATCATGCCTCCTTTGTTCCTTGCCACATGTCCCTGAGGGCAACGAGGAGGGCATTTCTACCCATTACATGATGCAGAGACCTGTGGGCTGCACATTTACTGCTGGATGAACAATTTCAAAAGGCAAGGGGACTGTGATCGTCATGCTCTCTGCGTGATGATCTTGCCTGGTGCTTTGGGAGTCAGACTGGTAAAGCACTCGGGGGAACAGGATCAGTAGGGGACCGGCCCAACTTCTTTTTTTTTTTTTTTTATCTTCTTTTTTTTTTTTTTAAATTAATTTTTATTTTTTTAGTTTGTTTTGCTTTACAATACTGTATTCATTTTGCTATACATTGACATGAATCAGCCACGAGTATACATGAAATCCCAATCCCGACCCCCACCTCCCCTCTCCCGCCCCACACCCTCTCTCTGGATTATCCCCGTGCATCAGTCCCAAGCATCCTGCATCCTGCATCAAACCTGCCGGCCCAACTTCTGTTTCACACATAAGTTAATTTATAACTTTGTTGATGTCACTGATCCCTTGACAGAAGTAGAATTGTCTTCTTGCAGGAATTTAACAAAACTGGGGCTGAGTCTTTCTCCACTTTTCTCTTTCTCCTCTTAGCAGGAAACAGAGATAGATGAATAATGGGAAAGTATTTGGGGGGAGGGGCTGTGTTATTTAATTCCCTCTAGTTTTGATTTTCATTATCATCAAGTGTTATCAATAGTTCAGAAACTGCTAAGGGATGCACGTGTATGTGGCATCCTTGTATTATTTTATTGGTATAAATTGACTCCAAGATAATAAAATACAGGTAATGAACATGTCTTAAATTTTTTAAAAAATTTCTTGGAGGTGATATTTTTGCTTTTTTTTTATTACTTTCAGGAGAGGATGAGGTGGGAATATGCATTTTAGTCCTTTTTGGTTATTCTTTTCATTTTGTGTTTTGGCAGTATTTGATTTGGTGAGCTTGGTGACCATATTAACTAACTCTCAAATTGATAGGAGTAGCTTTGCAGGGAGATCAGGTGGGAGAGAAGCTGACAGTGGGTGGCTTTTGCAAAATGACCAGACTGACCGGAGTGTAATTTCTTCTCTTGAAGGAGCAATGTCAGGAGGCTTTAATTTTCAGGTTACTGATGGTTTGAACTTTGCACCACGACAAATTTTTAGCATCACAGCTCGAGCTCTGATCATTAGCTTGGAAGTAAACAGAGGACTAAGCATCTTCCCAGGTAAGATTTTAACTCCATTGAGTGTTTGGGTTTCAGTGTTTTTCAATTAATAAATTGAAATATAATTGAATATAATATCTTTCTAAATATAGAAAGTTCTACCTGCATGGTATAAAGTATTATCTTTTACTATACAGTGACTTCAACAACAGTTACAAAGTCCCCAAAAGGATTGTGTCTTTGCAGGAATTTAACAGAAGTAAGGCTGGGTATCCCCCACCCCTGTCCCTCCTCTTTCCTGTTCCTCAGAAGAGGGCATGCTGGTGACAGGCAATGGGGGAAGGAATCTTTATGGTCCATGTGCACTGTTTTCCTGCACTAGCCTTAGGATCCTTAAAGAAGCAGGAGAGCTTCTGTCATGACTCTCTAGATCTTGGGGGTTTCTTTTTTTGAATATAAAAAGCCTTGTGTATCAGGGCACCAGCAGTTCTTGCTTTGAGGCCCTGCCGCCTTTGAACTGGTTTTTGCCAAGAATTTCAGCCTGGCTGAGATGGAGAGATATAAGTGAGCATCTCTGACTCAAAACCCTCACTGCAAGGATAGAACAAGGTTTTACCCATGGCAAGAGTAATAAAAGAGGAGGAAAAAAAATTTTAATTTGTTATTTCCCTCCAAAAGCACTGAGGTAGATGGCACAGAAAATAATAAAATTTTACATTACAGTTTAAAAAAACCCTCTGTATTATAACTTGTTTAACTGATATACATTATCAGTAATGCTGCAGTCCATTGGATTGCAAAGAGTCAGACGTGAATTGGCGACTGAACAACAGCAATGTTATCAGTAAAATATAAACATTGATCATTTAAATAATATGGTCACTCCATGGTTACTCTAGCCAGTTATTCTCAACCACTGCAGAGCTTTAAAAAATACCAGTGTCTCAGCCTTAACAATTGAATGGGAATCTTTGGACTAGGTGCTGGCCACCATTTTGTTTTAAGTTTCAGGTGGTCCTGAAGTACAACCAGGACTGAGATCATGGGGCTAGTGGTGTACTAGTCTTTTAATCCTTATATCTGTGTGAGATAGGTGATGTATTCACAGCAAGCTGGCAGAATTTGTGGCTTAAAGAGATGATATAACTTGATTGTGCAACCAGGAAATAGATAAAGCTTACATACCTCTAAATAAACCTAGAGAAAAATCACTGTTCATAACTTTCAAAAAAAAAAAAGAATTTTAAAGAAAAATTTTGAAATTTTTAGGTGCCTTAAGCATTTGAGCCCACAAAAAGAATCTTTATCAAAATCTAACTGAAGATATGTTAACCTGGATTCTTCTCTTCTAAAACCTTTTTATATTTCATAATTTTTCTCTGAAAAGTGCAATGCTTCAGTCATTTTTTGAGGCAATTAGAGTGCCATTTGGTGTTTTAAAAAATAAGCAAACTACTACACCCTAATATTTTGGAAAAAAAATACAGCCATCTATTAAAAAGAGGGTCTAAACTTAGAATCTGGTTGCTGCAAAAGATTAAATACCTTTCATCTATTCTGGCTAAACTCTGGTTTGTGACTGAAGACAGTTTTATTAGATTCAAGGGGAGTTATAGCCACTACAGCTTAGAAAGTTTCGATTTCTGGCACCTGTTTTATTGAATATTAATTTAGCAAGAAAAACATGTTAAAGTATCTCTTGTCACCCTTGTGGAACTCTGCAAAACATAGAGTAACCATGGACACAGCCCTGAGTAACCCTCCCCTTTCTCTTTCCGACATGCTCTGCACCTGCCCTACTCTGTGTATCTAAGAACCCTCCACCAGAACTTGTACATTATCCTTGGATCCCAAAGTGAGCTGTTTCTTTTTCCAGCTCCCCCTAGCCTGTTAGGTCTGTTATTCTTGGTCCTCTGTCATTCTCTATCCCCAGACCATGACTTATATTCAACTCCAGCCCCTGGTCAGTAGGAAGGAAGATGAATTTTCCTGTACGTTTCCATCAGTTGATTCTTACATTTGATCTGAGCTTGGGTGGGTGTGGAATGAGAATGAGGGAGTCATAGATTTTAGAGATGAGATGGACATTGGTCCAGTTGTTCTTGGCATTCTTCTTACCCTAGTGTCCCCGAGTAGCAGTGGCCCCTCTGTTCTGCATCAGAATTCTGGATGTGGGCTGTGATTCTGAAGACCACATGGCCTCATTCTCTCTCCAGAGACATAGTTGAGTCTTGCTCAGCCTGGCTATGCCTCAGCCTCCTGAGGATATTGGTCCCTGATGCTGTGTAAATCTACAGGGGTGATGATGACAGATGCCCGACTCATCTTCCCTTGGGACCCCCCTCCACCATATCAGATCCTGCTGGCAGCAGGCCTTGAGTGACCTCTGCCTCCTTCATCTATTAGCCAGCCCTTTGGCGGGGGAAGGAGATAGGGGGACTCTCTGTGTCCCACCTCTGGTGTGGCTCCAGATGTCAGCTGTCAGCTACTGTAGCTCTTATC
The DNA here is from genome assembly GCA_006408695.1 of Aepyceros melampus. Classification (NCBI taxonomy): domain Eukaryota; kingdom Metazoa; phylum Chordata; class Mammalia; order Artiodactyla; family Bovidae; genus Aepyceros; species Aepyceros melampus. Next base: position 42,378 of record SJXQ01000607.1, read on the forward strand.
AGACTCTAGTTGACCTCTGAAATATTGGAGACAGTTTATTCCTTTTTATAGAGCGATGGACTTCATAGAACTATAAGAGGAGAAAATCTATTTCTATTATAGGATAGTATCAATAGATACTATTGATATCTGGGTTTTTATAGTTTTTTGTATCTTTTTATCAACTGAACTGGGTTGTTATAAAGATTTAAACAAAATAATGTGTTTAAAAGCAAGTTTTGATCATCTTTATTTGGCACATAAGTAACTGAGACGTGGGCGGGTTCAAAGTCAGGTAACTGATAGGAATCGTAAGCCTCGAGACCAAGGGCTGACATGACCCCCAAACCGTGTGCTCGGATCACAGTATCTGTTCTTTCTGTATGTGCCTGTGTTCCAGGACTGCCTCTGTATTAGAATATCAGCTGCCTGAGAATAAGACCATCATGGTGGCTGCTTAGTTTGCCTCCTTATTAATGCTATTGATGGATTGATACACACAGCCAGGAAAAGATGCAGAGCAATTTAATAAGCAGCAGTGCTTATGTAGAAATTTTGTGTGTTTTACTTTCTTGGATTATTAAAATATTATAGCCCAGCATTAGTCAATTTTTTTTTTCAATCACTGCCACTGAGCTCATACCAATTGGCTTTTCATCATCAGCCCAGGAGACTTGGGCCATGCTGTTCTGCCTCCTTTGTACACTGCCTTAAAAAGCGGCCCTGGCTTGAGACATGTGAGAATTTGTAGGGTAAGCCAAAATAATTATAAAAATACTTACTGAGTGAATGTTTGAAGGTTAGTTATAATTTGTGCTGTTGTTCCTGTTTAGTTGCTAAGTCATATCCGACTATTTTGTGACCCCATGGACTGTAGCCTGCCAGGCTCCTCTGTCCATGAGATTCTCCAGGCAAGAATACTGGAGTGGGTTGCCATTTCCTTCTCCAAGGATTTTCCTGACCCAGGGATCAAACCAGCATCTTCTGCATTGCAGGTGGATTTTTTACCACTGAGTCACCTGGGAAGCCCGGTTATAATTTGTATGCCCTGCCAAATTTGGAAAGTCAATCTTTAACTCAATTCTTTTAAAGTAGGAAGAGCTGTAGTTCTAAACAGACTTTTTGGTTGTCAACTAAGAAAGTAAATTTAATGTATATTTTCATTATTATTTTGTATATAAGTATCAGTTCAGTTCAGTTGCTAGTCATGTTTGACTCTCTGCGACCCCCATGAATCACAGCGTGCCAAATACACGTACATATATATGTGTGTGTATGCTTATACATCAGAGAAGGCACTGGCACCCCACTCCAGCACTCTTGCCTGGAAAATCCCATGGACAGAGGAGCCTGGTGGGCTGCAGTCCATGGGGTCGCTAAGAGTCGGACACGACTTCACTTTCACTTTTCACTTTCCTGCACTGGAGAAGGAAATGGCAACCCACTCCAGTGTTCTTGCCTGGAGAACCCCAGGGATGGGGGAGCCTGGTGGGCTGTCATCTATGGGGTCACACAGAGTTGGACACGACTGAAGCGACTTAGCAGCAGCAGCAGCAGCATGCTTATACGTATGTTCTATTTCTTTCAGGAAAATTTGTTCCCCAGAAAGGAATTTTGTAACCAATTTTTCACCTTGAATACCACCACTGAATGTGTTTATATTTAGTTATAACATGTTGGAACATACTGTGGCCTTAGGTCCTAGTCTTTCTGTGTATCTAAGCTGTACCTGGGAGAAGGCAATGGCAACCCACTCCAGTACTCTTGCCTGGAAAATCCCATGGGTGCAGGAGCCTGGTAGGCTGCAGTCCATGGGGTCGCTAAGAGTCGGACACGACTGAGTGACTTCCCTTTCACTTTTCACTTTCCTGCATTGGAGAAGGAAATGGCAACCCACTCCAGTGTTCTTGCCTGGAGAATCCCAGGGACAGGGGAGCCTGTGGGCTGCCGTCCATGGGGTCGCACAGAGTCGGACACGACTGAAGTGACTTAGCTTAGCTTAAGCTGTACCTGGTTCTTTTACAAGGAGTGTAGAGATGGGGGTTGACCTTGAGAGTTTTGTCAGACTGGTCTGGAATATAAGCTTGCACAGACCTAGAGTTAAATAACTGAGCAGTGAAGGATATTCATAGCAAACTGTATGACTTCAGTCCCCTTGGGATTTGGTTATGCTCTGGAGGGAATCATGTCTCACTGATGGGCCATCTGTCCTGCGTGATGGGAATGAGGGAGAGAAGAAAGCAGAAGGAAGTCACAGCATGTTGCTAAAGGGTTTGGAGCAGAGATTTATAAAATCTTTTAGTCAGAGGGTCTTGAAACACTGAATTGAATATTGTAAGACTTAGAGGGAGATAACCAAGGACTTTAAGAAAAGACTGTCAATCCTCAAGGGAAAAATTAGACTTACTCGTTGGGGAAATAAGAGACTTATACTCAGGAGTATAGTAATCATGCAAAATATATTATCCTAAATGTCCAGTGAGGGTGCAGCCTGGGTGAACTCCTTGAGTTTGGGGGAGGAAAATTTCCCATAGGCAGCAGTGGGGAGGGAGACCTTGTTGGCCAGATGGGTCTGAAGCTGCCCCTGCAGAGTGAGCAGCATTGTGATGGTGGGAACAGAGAGGGGAGAGGTTACCGGTGAGGGCAGCATGATGCAGAAGCAAAGCCCAGGGAGGAGGCAGGCTGTGTCTGGAAGGTGGGAAGCTGCATCTATCAGGTTTCCTGAATCATTCATCACATTTCCTAACTGAGGGGTCATTTTAACTGAGCTCAAAGTATTGGATTGGCAAAAAGTTCATTTTGGTTGTAGCATCTTATAGAAAAACCGAAATGAACATTTTGGCCAACTGAATAGTATGATATAGGCAATATAGTGAGTGCCAGCTTTCTAATAATACTGACCTCAGAGTCAGTGAGATCTACATTTGACGATTAGACAAGTTGCTTAACCTTATCATCCCTTCTTGAGGAAAAAAAATACATACATCTTAGGAGTTATCATGACATCTAAATGAAAAGGCAGTACTGGGTCTGTGCTGTTTCCTGGTATATCTCCATTCCTCATAAGAGGGCTTGTCACATACAAGGCACCTGATAATGTCTGTTGAAGAAATGCACAATACCTCCTAGCCCAGAGGCCACGAAACTCTTGCTGTTACGGTGGTGGTGGTTTTTCATGAAGCAAACATAATAGGATACAAGTATGTTTGAGAATTGCTATACTTAAAAGAAGGGTAAAAAGATATCTTACTCCAAGACTTAGAGTCTTCAACATGCCAACTTGCTTTTGAAATCACCGTGAGGTACATATAGAGTGGGAGCTTGCTAAACAGATACGGTTACAGTGCCCTTTTATTACCACACTCCTGGTAGGGCAGCTCTTCTTAAGTCCCAGATGGGACTTAAGTGAAATCTTTCCCAAATTAAGTGCTTGAAGCTAACTTGGATGAAAGAAGGTGGGGTTGGGGAGAAGTGATGTTTGGCTCTTGGTGAATTGGGCTGTGTGGTCAGAGATGCTCATCAGGCATTTGCAGCAGGGAGCCAGCTAGTCTTGCTGACTGAGCATGCTCTGGGTGACTGCTGACTAGGAACTGGACACCCTCCTGGGTTAGGAAGCTGGACAAGGGAGTGAGGGATTAATATACCCTGGCTCTCTGGTGGGCCCTCTACCCACAAAGACTTTTGGAAATTGACCTCTCTGGTGGTCCAGAGGCTAAGACTCTGCCCTTCCAGTGCAGGAGGCTCAGGTTCAATCCCTGATCAGGGAACTAGATGCCACATGCTTCAACTAAAGATAAATAAAACGATTTTTTTAAAGAGCCCTCCCACCAACCCCCCCTTCACTTGCCAAAGATAATCCTTGAGGTGAAGGAATAAATGAAAAGATAAGAGTCTGATTTCATTAAGGAAATAATTAAGAAAGCACAGTGTTAAAAGTCCCAAAGAAAAAATGAAGACGAGAAGAAGCTGGACGTTGGGGTGCCCAGAGACTGCACACAAGAGATATAATCCAACTGATAGGACGGGGGACACTCGCTTGACAGGTAATAGAGAATGGGCCTCAGTTATGACTTCATGTAACGTTGACTGAATGTACAGAATAATTTTTCTTGGCCTTCCTGGGATGACCTCACTGCCTGGGTCCTCAGTTCCAGAAGCTAAAAGGTAGCAGTGACTTTCAGCAGCAAGAACTATAGAAATACAGGAGGCAATTAAAGCATACTTTTGTGTGTGTGTACCAAGGCAGTCCTGACTCTGGGGCAGAACTGTTTCCTGAGGCTGATATTTCCAGGTACTTCTGCCTCCTCTCAGGAGCCCCAGGGCCTAGTGCCTATCCCGAGCTCAGATATTTTGTTTTACTTTATTATGTTTATCTTGTCATGTTTTATTTTATCTTATTTTAATCTTTTGTTTGGTAGCTTTATAAAGGTATAATTGACAAAAATTATAAGATATCTGAACTATATAATGTGATGATTTGATATTTGTGTACACTGTGAAAAGATCCTCCCCAAATCAAGCTAATGAATACATTCATCTCTTCCTATGTTTACTTTTTTCTTTTCACTTTTACTCCCTTAGCAAATATCAATTATACAATGAAGTGTTATTTACTATAATCACCATGCTGTACATTAGATCTTCAGACTTTATTTATCTTATAACTGAAAGTTTGTACCCTTTTACCAAACTCTCCCCATTTCCTTCACCCCCAGCCCCTGGTAACCACTTTCCAATCTCTGTTTCTGAGTTTGACTTAAAAAAAAATTCCACATATAGGTGATACCATTCAGTATTTGTCTTGCTTGTTTCACTTATTTCACATTAGCCTAATGCCCTGTAGCTTCATCCATGTTGTTGCAAATGACAGGATTTCCTTCTTTTTTAAGGCTCAATACTATTCCATTGTGTGTGTGTGTGTGTGTGTGTGTGTGTGTTCACTGTGTAGCCCAGTTGGTAAAGAATTCTCTTGGCAATGCAACAGACCCAGGTTTGAGTCCTGGGTTAGGAAGATCCCTTGGAGAAGGGATAGGCTACCCACTCCAGTGTTCTTGGGCTTCCTTAGTGACTCAGATAGGTCCTCCTATTTTAAAATAATTGAGTTAAAGATTGACTTTTCAAATTAGGCAGGGCATACAAATTATAACTGGGCTTGCCTGGTGACTCAGATGATAAAGAATCCACTTGCGATGTGGGAGACCTGGGTTGAATCCTTGGGTTGGGAAGATCCTCTGGAGGAAAGCATGGCAATCTACTCCAGTATTCTTGCCTGGAGAATCCCCATGGACAGAGAGTCTGGTTGGCTACAGTCCATAAGGTCGCAAAGAGACGGACATGACTGAGCAACTAAGCACAGCACAGCATATGTGTATGTGTGTATATGTGTGTGTGTGTGTGTGTGTGTATATGTGTGTGTGTGTGTGTGTGTATGTATGTGTATATATATCACATTTTACAACATTTTTTTGATATATTCATCCACTGATTGACATTTAATTTGTCTCTATACCTTGACTATTTTGAATGATGCTGCAATAAACATGGGAGTACAGATTTTCCTTTGAGATAATGAATTTGTTTCCTTTGAATGTATACCCAGAGGTGGATTTCTGGATCATATGGTAGTTCTACTTTTAATTTCTTAAGGAAACTCTGTGCTGTTTTCCATGGTGACTGCATCAATTTACATTCCCATCAACAGTGCACAAGGGTTCTGTTCTCTTTTCTCCACATCCCTCACTAGCATTTGTTACTTCATGTCTTTTTGTTAATGGGCATCCTGACAGGTGTGAGGTGATATCATATTGTGGTTTTGACTTGAATTTCCCTGATGGTTAGCATTGATGAACACCTTTCCATGTACCTGTTGCCTATTTGTATATCTTCTTGGGAAAAAATGTCTATTTAAGTCATTTGCCCATTTTAAAACTGGGTTATTTGGGGACTTTTCTACTAAGTTGTTTTAGATCCTTGTATATTTTGGATATTAACCCTTTATCAGATACGTGGTTTGCAAGTATTTTCTTCCATTCCACAGGTTGCCTTTTCATCTTGCTGATGGTTTCCTTTGCTGAGTGGAGGAAATTTTGTTTATTTTTGGTTTGCTGCTGCTATTTTAAAGGGAACCTTAGTTAATTAAAGGCTCAGAACATTTCTTGCATGTTTGAAAATCTTACTGAAAGCTGGTTTTCCCCGTGTATTAGCTATAGTCAAGGTCCTGCCTTTAAGCACCTAACATGGTTTAAATACTGCAATTGGTGGCCCTCACTCTCCAGGGCTATTATGGTTGAGTAATGGTGGATGTCACTTAGGAGCTTAGTTAAACAATTTATCGAGTGCCTACTCCAAGAGCTCGTGCAAGGCCCCTGTGCAAGACCTGATGCTAAGGCCCTTTAGTGAGGGCTCAAACAGAAGAGAGAAGGTGAAATTCTGGGCCAGATAGACTGCATAAATCTCTCTCAGATCTGCCATCCTGTCAGGTTGGGATTACTCCTTAATCCCGTGCAAAGTGAAGGGATATGTACTATAGCCCTGTATTCCTCAAGCTGTGGTCCATGGACCTTCTGGTCTGTGAAGTGATAAGAATGGGAAGTGAAAGGAGGTGTTTGGAAAATTTTATAGCAATTTGAAATTGTTGCCGTGTTTTATAAAATTATTGGCCCACAGTGGATTTGGGGGAAAACACTGATCCTTCAATACAGAGCGTGTGACAAGCACTGCTCTAACCTGCATGGCCCCGTCTCTCTGGCCATTGATTATCAGTGAGGTCACATTAGCACATTGACCACTCACATTGGCTCTTCTTCCCATGATATCCACACAGGCTTTTCCCTCCCCATGTTATCCATACAGCGTGCATGTCTGGGGGTCCTCTGGAGACCTCTCACATTTGTTCCAGAGCCAGCCTCTCCCTCAGGTGTCCACAGATGGACACTCCAAGGAGCACCTGCAGCTGCTATCAGGCCAAGATGGCCTGTCCTCCCGGGGAGGGGGCTGTCTCCTATTCTCTCCATGCACAACGTCAATTCCCCCTTCCTGTGCCCGGAGCTGAGCTGGGTGCCACTCACCTGGCAATGCCTTCTTTCTCTTGGGATCAGTTAGACACACAGGACTGTGGGGGCTGTGGGAGTCTTTTCGTGGGATTTTCCTCTTCATCTCCAGCCCCAGTAGCAAAGTACATACACAAACAGATGCCTCATGGATCACTAGCTCCTCATAGCCCAATTTCAAGTTAAAGTTAGCCAGTCTGCTGTACATAACTACGTGTTTCCCAGTTCCCAGGGATCTTTAAAAGTCATTAACCATAGCCTTCATATGCTTTACATGCATGTTTTATCTCCACTTAGGTTCCATGAAGCCCCTTTCATCTCGTGACCTGCGAGCTGTGACCAATGACGTGGACAGTGAAGGAAACAGAACTATAACCTTTACTGTCATACGTTCCCCTAGACTTGGAAGGCTTCTCTGTGTCAATTCTGGCAACAGCACGGAGGACGTGTCCGTGTTTACGCAGGATCTGGTGAGTCCTGATGTGCTTCTGTGCAGCTGGACAGGGCTCAGTGTCTGTGCAAAGCGGGCCCCTTGCTGCCCGTCCTCATCCTGTTAAAGTCAAGCAGAGGTGCCCCTTTGCCCGGGCAGTTATTCATTCCAGCTGTTCTGGTCTTAAAACTGGACACTTTGTGGTGAGCATAGGATAAAACACAGCTGGCAGAAAACACCAAGCAAATTCAAACCTTGTGTCTAATAAAAGGGAACCCAAAGCAGAGTTGCGAGAGTAAATCCTGCAGGATATGTCTGTGTACATTTATGCTTAATATATGAAGTGATATACATAATTTCACATATTACAGTTGTATGTATGCATGTAAATATGTATGTGTATAAAGTGTGTGTGTGTATTTAATCTGCACCCAGAGCCATCTGTTTCCAGCTTCACTGGTACTTTATCACCACCAGCGTCTACATATGTACCTTTTTATTTAAATATATAAGCCTTCAAGTCATTTGATTTTTTTTTTTACTGTTGCACCCTAGGAATCTGACTGCTTATATGTGATTTCATTTTCTAAAAATCTTTGTTTCCAAATTGTCTTCTTGAATATAATGATTGCACGTCAATTCAACTTTCTTTTTCCATTCTTAAACAATGGGTACAGGGATATGGTAGCTGATCTAGCTATAGCTTTACATGACTAAGGAATAAAAAAGCTTTGTCAAGTTTAAAGGAAATAGCCAGAGTGAACCACAAGTCTGCCTTTAACTGTTGAACCATTTTTCTCCAGTGTGATATAGCAGAATTGAATTTAGCTTTTGCTTTGCAATTGCCTTTGTCTGGGATACATTGAAGGGAACAGATCTAAGGTTAGCAGAAGTTCTGAAAGGGACACTGAAAAGAGGAAGTATAAGTTCTCTAGTTCACAGATGCACTCTGGAGGAAGGAAAAAAGGAATTAAGGATGAAAACTACATTGTGAGGAGGAGCTTTTAATGAGCCCAAAGGCATCAAAACTTGCCCAGTTTTTTTTTTTTGGCTAGTATTTTGAATATTAGCAAGAATGATGACAGTCATATTAAGATGCCTTGACTCTAGCCCTAGTTCTTTAAAAAATTATTTTTTGATGGTGATCATTTCAAGCTTTAATTTCCACTACTTTTCATTGCAAATATATAATAATTTAGATTGGAGCGCATGCGTGCTCAGTCATGTCCAATGTTTTTGCAACTGCATGGACAGTAGCCTACAAGGCTCCTCTGTCCATGGAATTTTCCAGGCAAGAATACTGGAGTGGGTTGCCGTTCCCTTTTCCTGGGGATCTTCCCAGGGATAAAACCCAGATCTCCTGCATTGAGGCAGATTCTTTTTTTTTTGCTTTACAATACTGTATTCGTTTTGCTATACATTGGCTTCCCTGGTGGCTCAGAGGTTAAAGCGTCTGCCTCCAATGCAGGAGACCCGGGTTCAATCCCTGGGTTGGGAAGATCCCCTGGAGAAGGAAATGGCAACCCACTCCAGTATTCTTGCCTGGAGAATCCCATGGACTGAGGAGCCTGGTGGGCTGCAGTCCACGGGGTCACAAAGAGTCGGACACAACTGAGTGACTTTACTTACTTATACATTGACATGAATCAGCCACGAGTGTACATGAACTTCCAATCCTGACCCTCACCTCGCCCCTCCCACCCCACACCTTCTCTCCGGATTATCCCTGTGCATCAGTCCCAAGCATCATGCATCCTGCATCAAACCTAGACTGGCGATTCGTTTCACTTATGATATCATACATGTTACATTGCCACCCTGCCAACTCATCCCACCCTCTCCCTCTCTCACAGAGTCCAAAAGGCCATTCTATACATCTGTGTCTCTTTTGCTGTCTTGCGTACAGGTTTATCATTACCATCATTCTAAATTCCATATATATGTGTAAGTATACTGTATTGGTGTTTTTCTTTCTGGCTTACTTCACTCTGTATAATCGGCTCCAGTGTCATCCACCTCATTAGAACTGATTCAAATGTATTCTTTTTAATAGCTGAGTAATACTCCATTGTGTATATGTACCACAGCTTTCTTATCCATTCATCTGCTGATGGACATCTAGGTTGCTTCCATGTCCTGGCTATTATAAACAGTGCTTTCTATACATCTGTGTCTCTTTTGCTGTCTTGCGTACAGGTTTATCATTACCATCATTCTAAATTCCATATATATGTGTAAGTATACTGTATTGGTGTTTTTCTTTCTGGCTTACTTCACTCTGTATAATCGGCTCCAGTGTCATCCACCTCATTAGAACTGATTCAAATGTATTCTTTTTAATAGCTGAGTAATACTCCATTGTGTATATGTACCACAGCTTTCTTATCCATTCATCTGCTGATGGACATCTAGGTTGCTTCCATGTCCTGGCTATTCTTTACCGTCTGAGCCACCAGGGAAGCCCAGAAGGCCAACTAGTAGGGCAGAAAAAGTCTTTATTGATTAAAAATCAATTATTTAAGATTTTATTTTTTTCTACTTTAGGAATCAAGAGGTGAGTATTGGAAAATGCATCATCAGTGGCAGCTGTTTGTGTCATCAATGGCAGGTATTCGTCTGTGGGTGATGTGTTACCGTGAGGCTCAGGGCTGGAAAGCGCCTGCACAGTGGTGTTGGGGATGAGGGGTGTTAGACCCAGCTGATGGTCCTCGTGGAGGCAGGGGCAGGCTCCAGTGTGGAAGCACAGCCTGGGCAACGTCACAAGTCAGGTGTGGTAAGAGAGAAAGGTGTGTTCTTCTTGAATGGACCAGGAGAACATCCCTCTTCTCCACACAGCCCTTTCCTCTCCAGAGCATGCACCCAACATGCCAGTGTGGTCTTGCCCAGTGCTTTGAATCAGAAAACAAAGGGGAGCCCCTCCTGTTGTGTACAAGGCATCAGGTCTTTATGCAGGTAACTCCCGGATGGGATCATTCCTATCTCCCCAAAACAGCATCTAAGATACGTTTAGAGTCTGTGGGAATTCAGCACAGCAGCCCTTACTCCCTGTCTTTGGTGTAAGAGTGAGGACAGAGCATATCAGGTAGGAATCGGGTGCCTTCTTACTGCTCCTTGAGCTGCTACTGACCACTTATGACTGAGGACAGTGCCTTGGCCTCTGAGTGGGAAGACCTGGATTAACTCTGAGTTATAATGTATCTTTTAATCCTTAGTTTCCTCATCTGTAAAATGGAGGGAAATAGTAGTTATGACAATTGAAACCATTTTGAACATTTCCTATGTCCCAGAATGCCATTAGAATGGCAACTTTCTCAGCTTTCTGCTGAGTTGTGTTGTTGCACAGTTGCTCAGTCTTGTCTGACTCTTTGCAACCTCTCTTTGCGGCTGCAGCGCACCAGTCCTCCCTAAACTTTACTGTCTCCCAGGGTGTGCTTAAATTCATGTCCATTGAGTCAGTGATGCTATCTAACCATCTCATTCTCTGTCTCTCCCTTCTCCTTTTGCCTTCAATCTTTCCCAGCATCAGAGTCTTTTCCAGTGAGTTGGCTCTTTGCATCAGGTGCCCAAACAAAGTATTAGAGTTTCAGCTTCAGCAACAGTCCTTCCAAAGAACATTCAGTGTTGAGTTCCTTTAGGATTGACTGGTTTGGTCTCCTTGCTGTCCAAAGGACTCTCAAGAGTCTTCTCCAGCACCACAATTTGAAAGCATCAATTCTTTGGCACTCAACTTTCTTTATGGTCTAACTTTCACATCCGTATGTGACTACTGGAAAAACCATAGCTTTGACTAGATGGACCTTTGTCTGCAAAGTGAAGTCTCTGCTTTTTAATATGCTATCTTGGGTTGTCATAGCTATTCTTCGGAGGAACAAGCGTCTTTTAATTTTGAGACTGCAGTCGCTGTCCACAGTGATTTTGGAGCTCAAGAAAATAAAATCTGTCACTGCTTCCCCTTTCCCCCCACCTATTTGCCATGAAGTGATGGGACTGTCTGCCTTGGCTTAGGTTTTTTGAATGTTGAGTTTCAAGCCAGCTTTTTCACTTTCCTCTTTCACCCTCATCAAGAAGCTCTTTAGTTTCTCTTCACTTTCTGCCATAAAAGTGGTATCACCTGCATATCTGAGGTTGTTGATATTTCTCCTGGCAATCTTGATTCCAGCTTGTGATTTATCCAGCCCGGCATTTGTATGATGTACTCTGCATAGAAGTTAAATAAGTAGGGTGACAACATACAGCCTTGACGTACTCCTTTTCCAGTTTTGAACCAATCCATTGTTCCATGTCCAGTTCTAATTGTTGCTTCTTGACACACATACAGGTTTCTCAGGAGGCAGGTAAGGTGGTCTGGTACTCTCATCTCTTTAAGAGTTTTCCACAGTCTTTTCTGACCCACACAGTTAAAGACTTTAGCATAGTCAATGAAGAAGTAGATGTTTTTCTGGAATTCCCTTGCTTTCTCCATGATCCCACAAGTGATGGCAATTTGATCTCTGGTTCTTGTGCCTTTTCTAAACCCAGTTTATATATCTGGAAATTGTTGCTTCACATACTACTGAAGCCTAGCTTGAAGGATTTTGAGCATTACTTCCTAGCATGTGAAATGAGCACAATTGTGTGGTAGTTTGAACATTCTTTGGCATTGCCCTTCTTTGGGATTGGAATGAAAACTGAACTTTTCTAGCCTTGTGGCCACTGCTGAGTTTTCCAAATTTGCTGACGTATTGAGTGCAGCACTTTCACAGATTGCTTTTATATTACTCATTATATTGCTTTGCAGGCTGGGATCCTAAAGCACAGGGAAGTTAAGCCACTTGCCTGCAAGTGTCAGAGTCAGGATTGGAACTCAGAGTCTCTACTAAAGGTCATGCTCCTATCTGCTAGTCCATAATTTCCTCTTAGAGTTTGTAATGAATTAACACAAGAAAGTAAATACAAAATGTTTAGCATACTGCCCGCCTGACATGTAGCAGATGCTAAATAAATAGCAGCTAAGGCTGTTGTGATTATCTTTTTGTCCTTGAAAAATGCGAGAGGTTCCTTTCCTCTCGTAGCCGAAGGACTAATTTCCTGGGGCAGGCCATTTTCTGGGACACTGGAATTGCCTGCTATATCTCCCCTAATGGGCTGTGGTGATTCCATGAATGGAAATGAGGCCATTAGAGGAAAGTGGCGTTTGCTTCATCCTGTCACCCACTCTCTGCTTCCTTTGTGGAAGAGTCCCTGGTGTTCTGGAACACATTTCCCTGCAATGACGAGAAGAGGAGGCTGGGGACCATGTCAGGGGCTTCATGTCTGGATCCAGCAGGACTGCATCCTTGGGCTGAGCACAGGCTGGAGGCAGACTGAGGCCTGAGGCTGGGGCAGCGCCAAGGATCCCACCCCAGAGGGTCAGGGCAAGGAGGACCCGGTGAAAAGCCTCACCAGAGCAGCTGGGAGCGCCTGAACAAACCTGGTGTGTTTTTCAGGATGTGTTTGGCTAAGTTTCTAAGCTTCTGTGAATAAATTTCATTGAAATACCCTGACTCTCCTTCCTCTTCTTTAGTCACAAAGAGCATCAGTACTGTCGGGGAGAGGAGAATCTGCAGAGGAAACTCTGCAAGAATACAAACCCAAATGCTAACTCTGGCTCTTTCAGTGTGTGTGGGTTTTTTGAGTTTTTATATAACACATGCTTATTGTAAAAATAAAATCAGGAAACATTAAAGCAGAACATCAATACTGAGATATGTATGGTGGAGTCCCTTTGCTGTCCCCCTGAAGCTATCACAACATTGTTAATCAGTTATACTCCAATGTAAAATAAAAAGCTAAAAAAATATAAAAATAAAAAAGGTGCTAACATCAAAACAAAGAAAATTAATACTGAAAAAGAGTAGAGCATCATCGAAAGATTCAGTGGAATTGGTGTTTAGGTGAAGACGTTCCAATTCTGTTTAGCTTGTGTGTTCAAAAATGCACATTTTGATTTGTGACTTGGGAAGAGAAAGAAACTTATTACTTACCTCCCTGACTTTCCTCTTTTCAGATCCTGTCTTCTTCTTCACATGCAAATGGATTATGAATCCTTTCATAAAATCAATAGTTTTATGGCCTCTGTCATACAAGACCTTGGTCAAATTCTCAGCCATTTTATGATGGCTCAGTTTCCTCCCCAGCAGCTCCAGAAAAAGTAAAAAAGAGGGTGGGATAGGTTTTGGAGGTAGCAACAATGGTTAAACCCTTTTCTTGAAATTACTGAACAAGGACCTTAATTGAACACTTATTGTGTGCTTTGATTTGTCCTTCAATCTGGTTGGTGAGAAGAGATATTACAGAATTTTCATTATAAAAGGAGCTCAGAGCTGTTCAGCCATGTTCATGTAATATCATGGCTTCAGTTGCCTTTTGACTTTTTAGATTAGTTTTTTCTAATTTCAAGAGTTGGTTCTAGCCTGTAACCTGCTAAGGGTCCAGTGGGGAGAGGGCTTCAGACAGGTGGTGGTTGAGTCTTTTTTCACACCTTTACCTTAAAGGACTAAATTCTTTCCAGCTCTCTACCACTCAGCTTGGCGAGGCAGAAACATTATATCATTTGCATATAAAGCCTATACCCTGTCTGGCTTTTGATGGATAAACAAAAATGACCGTTTAAGTTAGTGGCTGTGGATGGTTACAGCTTATGAAAGAAATCAAGACATTTCTTGCTTAATATCATCCTTTGGAAGAGTAATTGTGGGGAAAACATTTGTTAGTTAATAGCTCAAAATACTTTTGTATCCTGGAAGAAATTAATGATTTTCAAACCATACCATATCAACCTACCAAGATAAACAGGTAACATTCTGTTTTCACCTGCCTAATTTTACCACTGCCCAAGAGGAAATAGATAAACCACAAAAATTTATGCTGAAAATCTTATATGCTGAAGAATTAAACATACAAATACACAGAAAAGGTGAATCATCAAATTTTAAAATGAAATAAAACCTTTTTACAAATGTAGAGAAATTATTGTTCATTTTAAAGAATGTACAAACAAAGAAAGAATTGAATTCTCTAAAGAATTCTGTTACTAGTAGAGCACAAGGCTAATTGAGTGATTTTCATTCCAGTGCTTGTTTAGATAATTTGGAATCATTAAAAAGCAAAGTGTTCTGGTTTTGAGGTTTATGATGCCTGGCCTTTTTTCTTTTCCATAAAGCCCAGTAATTGCATTTCAGCCATTATGCTGTTATGGGTAGATCATCCATCTTCGTCTCTGCCTGCTGCGCAGCACAGATACAGGATTCCAGGACCACATTTAGAAAATGATACAATCGATTCTGGGTTATGAGTTTTGTCTAATAACCCCTTCTAGACTCTGTACCTTTTAAGAAATTGTGAACACATTTCCCATAGGAGAGAAGCTAATTTATTACAACTTAATGGAGAGTGCAATGGGATGGTTAAACTTTGGCTCTTTTATTTTCTGAGCAGAGAAGGATAAGCTTCTTTGTGTTAGTGATCACTCTTGCCCCACCCTGACCACTGCTTTCTTGGGGTCTCTTCAGTGACAAGCCTAATGGCAACTAGACTCAGTAGACATTTTGAACATTTTCCAGTTTTTTGTTTTAGCAATTTTGATTTGGCCCTTGCAGTTCACTGAATTATGTGCTAGCATATTTTTGCATGCGTGGAAATGATTGCATTGCATTGTCGTCTAGCCACCTATTCATTGTCCAAACTCGAAGCTGGCTTTGAATAACTAAAAAAGCAGAAAGAACTAATTCCTATTTCAGTGAGCATGGTTGAGCCTTTCTCCTTTTATTAACTTCCTAAAGTTGCTGTAATAAATTACCTCAGATTTGGTGGCTTAAAACAGCAGAAATTTACTGTCTCATAGTTCTGGAGGCCAGAAGCTGGAACTCCATTTCACTGGACTGAAATCAAGGCATTGGCAGGGCTATGGTCTCTCTGGAGGCACTAGGGGAGAACTGCTTCCTCACCTGTCTTCCTGCTTCCGGTGGCTGCCAGCCTTTCCTGGCATGTGGCCGCATCTCTCTAATTTCTGTCTTCGTGGTCACATTGCTTTCTCCTCTTCTGTCTGTATCTTATAGCCCTCTGCATCCTCTTATTCATGTGATTGCAGTTCGAGCCCACCTGAATAATCCAGGATACCCTTCCCATCTTAGGAAGATTGACTTAGTCACATCTGCAAAGTCTTTGCCATAGCAGGTAACATTCACAGGTTCAAGAGATTTGGACCTGATATTTTTGGTGGGTGTTTTTAGCCTAGTATGCTCATATAGAATGAAGCAGGGTGTCCCATACGATCTCACTTGGTAGTTTTATTAAAGGACTCCATGATTGTAATGGTATAAGGCCCATGAGAATCTATGTCTGTGCATGTGTGCTAAGTCACTTCAGCCATGTCTGACTCTTTGCAACCCCATGGACCATAGCCCACCAGGCTCCTTTGTCCATGGGATTTCCCAGGCACAAATACTGGAGTGGGTTGCCATACCCTTCTCCAGAGGATCTTCCCAACCCAGGGATCGAACCCAAATCTCTTATATCTCCTGCATTGGTAGGTGGGTTCTTTACCACAAGTGCCATCTGGGAAGCCCAAATCTGTGTCTGAAAGTGTTAGTCACTCAATTGTGTGCAACTCTTTGTGACTCCATGGACTGTAGCCCATCAGGCTCCTCTGTCCAAAGAATTCTCCAGGTAAGAATACTGGAGTGGGTAGCCATTCCCTTCTCCAGAAAAAAAGAACTCTGGTCTGGCAGCAAGTCTGCTTCTATATAAATGTGGATTTGGACCTCTCTGTCAGGTAGGGCTGTAGATGGATATATTGCTAGGCTCCCATGAAGAGCTTTTTGTTGTAATATTTTTATGTAGAGTATGGCGGAGCATGCATAATTGTTTGGGCCTGGTTTTCTGTTGCCCATTCTAGCTGGAGATTTCCAGATATCACCATTTAGGAACTTAAGTTTCCTAAAATGCCTCTTCTATCCATTTCCACTAAGGAGAGTCATGCCTGGGACTTATGCATGCCTGATACCTGGGTACCCTCTAAGGTGGTTCATCCTGAGCTGCCCCAGACTTCTGACCTCTTCTGGGAACTTTTGAACCCTCTCCGCCCAGCTGTTCTCTGCAGGCATGGTGGTCCCAGTACTGGTAGAAACAAGAAAGGGCTCACAAAAAGGAGTCATTTCTCAGATCATCCTTCAGGAGCACAAGAGCTTGTTGTTTTCCCAGTCTTAGCCTTTAGGACTTTTTATTAAGAATCCCAGGGATGGCGGAGCCTGGTGGGCTGCCGTCTATGGGGTCAACAGAGTCGGACACGACTGAAGTGACTTAGCAGTAGCAGCAGCAACATGGAACGTTGGAGATTTTATCTTTTTGAACTGTTTGGATTCCTATTGTCTCCTTTCCTTACAAATATCTGCCCAAGATAGAGATTTTTTAGTGAGATTACTGACTGTGTCCAAGACAGGCCAGACCAAAATGGCACTTGTCTGCCCTAATCATCCTACCCATTCACTTTCCACATTCCTGAATTCCTTAGGGCTAGAGAGCCTAACTTGTGAATTTCTGGCTTACTACAGTGCCGGAGAAGGCAATGGCACCCCACTTCAGTACTCCTGGCTGGAAAATCCCTTGGACGGAGGAGCCTGGAAGGCTGCAGTCCATGGGGTCGCTGAGGGTCGGACATGACTGAGCGACTTCACTTTCACTTTTCACTTCCATGCATTAGAGAAGGAAATGGCAACCCACTCTAGTATTCTTGCCTGGAGAATCCCAGAGACGCGGGAGCCTAGTGGGCTGCCGTCTGTGGGGTCACACAGAGTCTGAAGTGACTGAAGTGATTTAGCAGCAGCATAGTGCCACTGAGTTTTCTGGGCTTCCCAGGTGGTACTAGTGGTAAAGAACCCACCTGACAATGCAGGAGAGGTAAGAGAGGGTTTGATCCCTGAGTCAGGAAGATCCCCTGGAGGGGGAAATGGCAACCCACTCCACTATTCTTGCCTGGAGACTCCCATGTACAGAGGAGCCTGTTAGGTTTCAGTCCATGGGGTCACAAAGAGTCGGACATAACTGAAGTAACTTAGCACACACTGAGCTTTCCACACATACATACAATGAACTCTGGAGTCACACAGGACTAAATTAAAAACAGTTCTTACACCTGTTGGCTAGTGAATTATTTAAATTTTCTGAGCCTCAGTTGTTGTTTTTTAAATCTGTCAAATGACTATAATAATCCCTCCTAAAACAAAAATAAAGTGAGTTACATATGTGCCAAACAGAATGCCTGGCATATATTTAGGACACAATTAAGGTTAGGCACTGCAATGTGTTTTCATTAAATAAATGGGTAAGATGTCTTGTATTGCCTTATTTCTACTGCTTCATGATATCAATGTACACTTTATAATTGTCATAAAACACTTTGTAAGTAGTGTATCTGTTTGTTAAACAAATATTTACTGAATCACCAAGTGTAGAATGGTGCATGCTTGCATGCTGAGTCTCTTCAGTTGTGTCCGACTCTTAGCAACTCTATGAACGGTAGCCCACCAAGATCCTCTGTCCATGAGATTCTCCAGGCAAGAATTCTGGAGTGGCTTGACATTTCCTCCTCCAGGGGATCTTCCCGACTCGAGGACTGAACCCTTGTCTCCTATGTTTTCTGCATCAGCAGGTTCAATCTTTACCACTAACACCACCTGGGAAGCCCATAGAATGGTGAGCTAATACTTATTTACAAAGCAACCGAAAGTAAGCTTCCAAAATATGTGCCAAAATTCCAGCCTACAATTTGCTTTGTTTCATGGGAAAATATTTATTTTATTAGGCATATTTTAGAACTTTCTGATTGCTTAATATTCTCATGCCATGATTCACTATAAAAAATGAATATAGCCTTCCATCTGTAAGGAATTGTTTAGTTAGGGCTTAGATCCTTTCTTGAAAGCCCTAGAAATGCCCAAAGCCTGCCATTTTGAACATTGATATGGCAAAAGACCAATTAGGTCAAATGCATATCTGCAAGTCAGATATGATTCTGTATTTTAATGCATAAATGGAGGCTCAGTGAGATTAAATGACTTGCATAAAAGCCACAGAGCTGGCAGTTGGTAATATTTATATTTGACTTTGGGTCTGATCAATCTGGCTTCCCGGGTGGCTCAGTGTAAAGAATCTGCCTGCCAGTGCAGGAGACACAGGAGATCCCTGGGTCAGGAAGATCCCGGGAGAAGGGAATGGCAACCCACTCCAATATTCTTATCGGGGAAATCCCATGGACAGAGGAGCCTGGTGGACTATAGTCCATGGGGTTGCAGAGTGAGACACAACTGAGTAACTAAGCACTCCCAGTGGCTGATCCTCTGGGGTTCAAATTTTACTACATGCCTGTGCTTCCATTGTTATATTAATGAACATCCTTTTCCTTCTTGGAGGAAGAAGGTTAATGGTTCAAGTAGTTGGGGGCAAAAAGTTGCCAGTAATGTGGCTCTAAAGAAAGAGCTCTTATCTATAAACCTGGACATCTGGTTTCTGGCCCCTGCTCTGCTCCCAGCTAGCCCTGTCACTGCGGGGAGGGAGAGGAGTTACTGACATTCCAACTTCTTTGAGCATCTCAGGAGCCTCTCAGCTGTAAACTTTAACCCATCACACAAAAACCAATAGAATCCCTAGCATTCTTAGAGCCAAATCTGTCTCTTTAGACTATGATAAATGTTTTTCTTTGTGGTTCTGTAGGAATCGAGGATATGAGATCCAGGATGTTTCGATCTCAGAGATCCAAAGGCTGTTATCCTAGTGTCCCTTCTAGTAAAAGCACTACTCTGAGAAGGTCTAGGATCTGGAGCCACATATCCACCCATTCGGAGAAGAATACAACCTCAGTAAAGTCCTAGAGAAATGGACCAGTTTGGAGGTGGAGTGCATGCTGGGAGAGTCTACAACCTCTTGTTGATTTCAGAGTGCCCAAGGCATTTCCCCCATTCTACATACACGGAGTCATTAGAGAAAAGGGACTGTTGATCCCTTCTTGAAATTGATATAGTAAAACACCCCAGGATTTACTGTTTTAAATTGTTATATTAGCTTTTTATTTTGAAATAATTTCAGACTCAGAAAAAAATCACAATAGAATACAGAATTCTTTTATATTGTTCATCCATATTCACCAAATGTTAGCATTTAACTGCCTTTTAACTGCCTTTATCATTCTCCCTATACACACACACACACACACATACACACACACACACTTACTTTTGATATTTTGAGAGTTTTGAGAGCCAGTTACAGACACGATGCCCCCCTTACCACTATATTTAGTAACATATTTGTATTTATTTACCTCTATATTTAGTACATTTATGTTAGCTCTGTATAGTTCCTAAAATCAACAGGCCATTCTCTTATATAACCACAGTTTAATTTTCAACAGCATGAAATTAACACTAATGCTGTTTTATAATCTATAGACCTTACTCAAATTTGACAAGTTGTTTCAGTGAATGTCCTCTATGGCAGAGGGGAAAACCCACAGCACAAAACATAGCAAATAGCTGTCAGGAGCCTTTAGTCGCCTTTAATCTGGATCCATTCCACAGTCATGTTGACTTTTGTGACCTTGTCATTTTCTCTGGCCAACAGGCCAGTTATTTGTAGGAAGTCCCTCAGTTTGGTTTCATCTGATGTTTCCTCTTATTTGGGGCAAGAGAGCCACAGGAGAGGCTGGATTCTCCCCGAGCTTCCTGCCCGGTGCTCGCTTTGCCCTGCCCCTGATGATATTTTCTTTCATCACTTGGTCAGGTGCTGTTTTTCAGGCTTCTCAACTGTGAAGGTACTATTTTCCCCTTTGAAAATTAGTAAGTATCTATGAGGAGATGCTTTGGAACCATCTAAATATCCTGTTTCTCATCATAATTTAGCTCAGTAGTTTTACCAGTCATTTTAGGATTCTTACCTGAAGCATTTATTGCTAGTTGGTTGCCAAATGCTGAGTTTTCTTTTCTTTTTTAAAATAATTGTGTCTGTTTATTTACTTTTGGCTGTGTTGGGTCTTCGTTGCTGTGTGGACTTGGTCTAGTTGCGGCAAGCGGGGACTCCTCTCTAGTTGTGGAGCTTGGGCTTCTCGCTGCCGTGGCTTCTCTTGTTGCAGCGCGTGGGGCTCGAAGGTGCGAGGCTTCAGTAGCTGGGACACTTGGGCTTAGCAATTGCGGCTCAAGGGCTCTAGAGCACAGGCTCAATAGTTGTGGCGCACGGGCTTAGTTGTTCTGCAGCGTGTGGAATTTTCCGGGATCAGGGATGGAACCTGTGTCTCCTGCATTGGCAGGTGGATTCTTTACTACTGAGCCACTAGGGAAACCCTGACTTTTCTGATTTTCTATTTTTCTTTCTTATTGAAATTACACACCATTTAGTTTCTAATGACATAGCAGAAAGATTGTAAAAGAGAAAATATCTGGGCTAATCTAAATCCATAGGAAACAAAAACACCCCTTTCCCCTCCCCTTAATCGCAGAGCCCAGGTATTTTGCTAAGTGGCTTATCTGTCTATATTTAACACAGTGGAAATATGCAGAGCTGTTGGAAGTTGTTCCTAAGGCTGCCTTCTATTTGAGGTAACAAGTAATTCCTAATCTTCTCTGAGAACCTTCTCTTCTCAGGTTGACCTTACACTTTTTCTCATAAGATCTTGATCTTACTCTTCCTTTCCTGCCCCTCTGTCAGCATGCACACACACAGAGACACTCTCACAAATACACCAACTCACACACACACATACACCCCTTAGAACCTGACTCTTAGAGCTGATGAAGCCAGTTATTTTCTAAACATCACCTCAACCTTCTTATCCTCTTTCAAGGCATGACTGGCAAGTTGACATTCCACAGGTGCCCTCACTTCCTTTGACTTCTAGCTCAGCCTTTTCAGTTACCTGTTCTCTGGTCTTGGAAGCTCACACACTCAAGATGAATCTAATTCCATTCTCTCTCTCTCTCTCTCCAGTGTAAAATGTCACTTTGTTATCCACAATTTCTTACTGTTAAAATGTCTTTCAAAAACAGAACTCAGAACAGACCTCTCCTACATTGGGCGCCTGAAACACAGAACTATGTTTAAGACTCTTTCCCAGTTACTTCTTTCAGAAGATTTCTGACCTTCATGTCTACTCTTCCCATCTATGAAAACCATTCTTTCCTTGGGAAAATCATTTCCCTTACAATAGACATCAAAAGATCTTACATTAGTCTAACAATTTGTTATATATTTTTCAGGGAAGCTGACTTTCACTCATACCAAAGAAGCAGTGGCCACGAATGACCCGTATCCACAAAAACCTTCCTCCTGGTTAATAGTCTGTTATTTTTCATATTAAGAAACTGGATCTTGTTTGCCTTATAATATACTTCTCAAGCGAATGGAAACATTTCAGGAATCATCCTCTGGTCTAAAATCCATGGCACAGTCACCTACTTCTAGGAGGAGGAATATATTGATAACTAACCTTTTTGTCATAAATCTTAAACTAGGAATAGAAATGGTAGATCTACTAAATAAAACTGACTTATTCCTCAGGAACTTCTGGGGTATTCAGTTACTAGTTAGGAGCAGAAATTACTATGTTTGGAGAAAGTCCGATTTCTCATGAGTAACCTTGTTTTTTTAATTAGGAAATGTTGAGAGATGATATTTTCTTCTCCCCACTTAAAATCCCCAAGTGACAACACTTCTTTGCTTTATCCTTGAACAGGATGAGAAACAAAAAACTCCTCATCAGCAGTTTTGGCCACTCTGGGAATACAGATCTTTTATTCCATGAAACTCACTAGCCAAAAGCCTTTCTGGTTCTAGATTCATCCACTGTCATGAGCAGAGAGTCAGAGCAACACATTGCCAAACCTCTGTTAATTAATACATTACAGTCATCCTTACATATCTGTAGGATTTTAGTTCCAGGACCATCCCTTCCTATATCCCCCACCACTGCAGATACTAAAATCTGAGGATGCTTAAGTCCCATATATAAAATGGAATAGTATTTGCATATAACCTGCACATATTCTTCTGTGTAGTTTAAATCATTTCTAGATTGCTTACAATACCTGCTGCTGCTGCTGCTGCTAAGTCGCTTCAGTCGTGTCTGACTCTGTGCGACCCCATAGACGGCAGCCCACCAGGCTCCCCCATCCCTGGGATTCTCCAGGCAAGAACACTGGAGTGGGTTGCCATTTCTTACAATACCTAATACAATATAAATGCCATATAAATCATGGCCAGTATGTAACACATAACAATTTTGACTTTGGGAACTTTATGGGATTTTTTTTCCAAATGTTTTTGATCCATGGTTGGTTGAATCTTTGGGTGTGGAACCCATGGATATGGAAGGCCATATTTCCAAATACTGACGATGAAAATTTCTCTGTAAATTATATGAAGTTTATCCTCAGCACTTTTGACACAGACAGTCAAGTACTTTGGCAGAACCTACCTGTAAGTTCAGATATTGTAATAGATAGCAGGTCAGAAAAAGATGTGATCTATAGGAATTAAGGGTTGAATATTTTATCTCTTGGTTATAGTTTTAGAACATTCAGTCACTGTTGTTGGAGGAAAGGCTGCTCGCATGGTATCTGGACAATGAAACACTGGGTGGGACCGTCTCCATCAGTTGATATGAAAAGGACCTTGATAGTATGTGACCGCCTGGATGGGAGGGGAGTTTGGAAGAGAAGGGATACATGTTTATGTATGATTGAGTTTGCTGTCCACCTGAAACTATCACAACATTGATAACTGGCTATACTTCAATAGAAAATCAAACGTTTTTCCAAAAAAGGACAGTGATAGGTCACAGACATGAAGGACTTTGATTAAATCTTGAAAAATATCTTAAGCAAGATGGGAAAACTTAAAAATCAGTAGGAGTTATACTTGTAAGAAAATGATATATACCATATATTAAAATTTGTGAATTAATGATGATTCTCAAGCAAATAAAATAAAACCAGTGGTCAATGTTTGGAGATTGGAGCCAAGGGACTCATTCTTCTGAAGAATGATATTACAAGGAAAAGAATAAAACACTTATCCTGTCTGTTCTGCATGTACTGTATTTCAATGCAGCCAACTAGCTGATAAGAGAAAGTTTTTTATAGAAGAATTACAAATAAGAATGAAGAAGGAATGATGAATAATATCATTGTTTTGTCACTGTGAAAATAATGTGCTTAGTTTCTCAGTCATGTCTGACTCTTTTCTACCCCATGGATTGTAGCCTGCCAGGCTCCTCTGTCCATGGGATTCCCCATACAAGAATACTGGAGTGGGTAACCATTCCCTTCCCCTGAGGTTCTTCCTGACCTAGGGATCGAACCTGAGTCTCCTGCATTGCAGGTAGATTCTTTACAGTCTGAGCCACTGGGGAAACCCATGAAAATAATGAATTTAGGCAGTTGTTCAATGAGCACGTAAAACTGTTAGTTGATAAACTCATGGGGAGCTTAAAGATAGCTGGATCAGTCTGGCAACACTTGAAGCCACCTATCAATCTTAACATATCCAAAAGAGAAGAAGCCCAACATTATTTTGCCTTGTGATGCAATGCAAGAGGAAATATACATGTAAAACATTTTTACTGCAAAATTGAACCTGATTCTTATTAAAGCTCTAGATATAACTGCAAATACATAAGAACTATAGGTACCAGAGGACCACATTAAATGATGCCATATGGGTGGTAACTGGATATTTGAAAAAAGTCATCTTTTACTAATACTTAGTAGAGCATTTACAGATGAAATTATTTGATGTCTGTGTTTTGCTTCAAAATAATCTGTTGGGCAGAAAAGTAGGAATACATATGAAGCAAGATTGGTTGGGAATCAGTAGTTATGATGGTGACATGGAAGTAAAGGTTCATTATAAATTTGCTATAATATAGATACCGCAGGCATCAGTCATCTAAAAATCAAGGTGCTTTTCTTTCTCTTTTGGTAATAGAATCACCTAGGTTTGACAAATAAGTTACCACACTTTTAATGTTCCTGAATTTGCATGGAAATGTGCAATACTCTGAGGATGAATAAACCCTGAAAAAACATGTATCTCTTCCAATTGGAATATATGTTTATTCTCATATGATCCCTGAAACCAGGGGCTGATTTTTTTTACTATCTGGCCAGGTGAGTAAACAGCTGATATTATACCAGCATATGGACTGGGAAAACACAGGCTGGACTGCGGAAGACTCTTTCACGTTCACAGTGTCCTCCCCGCCAGCAGCTCTAGGCCCTGAGGAGTTTCATATAACTATTTCATATGAAATTAACGAACCTGGTCGGCAGAGTCGTCTGCTTGCAAATACAGGTAATTCCACCTTATCCCACTGATAAGGTCAGTACCTTATCTCTACTTCTTAGAACGGGGACATTTGGGGAATAAATCTTTCCCTTTTCAGTTATCAATGCCATGATATCAATTTTGAAATAAAACTTATATGGCTATGAAACGTGTTATTTCTTTATGTATGCTTTTTCTCTGGGCCTATGCTTTTTCCTCTCCTGACCCTTAATAGTTTCAGTGGGGAAAAGATGGAAAATTAGCTTTCAAGAATTATTTGTACTTCCAAATGGGGACTTCACCATGCCCACGACTGAAAACTGTTGATGGAAAATTAACATAACAAAAAGGGTAAATTCTTGAAAAGAAAGAGATACTGAAAGCTATACCTGTTTCTATGGTAAGAGAAAGTCCAGTAGTGGGAAAGTTAGGAGATGGACTTGTTATAAGTGAATCTCAAGGTTTAAAACTCTCTTACTTGAAATACTGACTTAGTGTGGGCGTGTGTATTTAAAATTTATTTTTTTAGTATGCCTTGGGTAGAGATGCTAATTCAGGTATTAAGGTTTTTTGAATCATCCACTGGGACAGGCAAATGTGAGATCATTTGAAAGTTCTAATGAAATGCCACTTTGTTCTTTACAGGAGCTGTTGTCAAGGAGGGAGACAAAGTTCTCATTGACCAGTCTAAGTTAGATGCATCCAATCTCTTACTTAAATTGCCCAAATCTCAGCGTTCTTCATATGAAATTTGGTTCCAAGTTACGTCTCTTCCTCACCATGGAACTCTTATGGTTGGAGAGAGAAATATTACCAAAAGAAAACCCAATTTCTCTCAATATATAATTAATAAATTTGGAGTCACATACCTTCACGATGACTCTGAATCACTGGCTGATAACTTTACTGTTGCCATTTGGCCCAATGAAAAGAGCAAGTCCACCATGAAGCCAGAGGCCGACTTTCACGAAGAGATGTTTAACATCACCATCACTCCTGTAAATGACCGAGCACCAGAATTAAAGACAAAAGAGCTTCGACTGCAAGTTCTGCAGGGCAGTAGGTTTGTTTTAGGACCTGAAAACCTAAAAGTGGAAGATCTAGATAGTCCTCCAGAAGAGATCAGGTATGTGATCATCCGCGATCCTAATAATGGCTTTTTGCAATGGCGCACCATCCACATACACCTGTTCACCACTTCACACAGGCCGACATTGATAACTCTCAGGTGTGGTTCATACAAGATGAAAGCCCGTCCTCTGGAGCGTTTTACTTCAGTGTCACCGATGGCCAACACCGGCCACTCTATAAGCTCTTCCACCTGGATGTCATCCCCGTCTCCATCACCCTTGTGAACCTCACTGACCTTCTTCTTCCACAAGGCCAGACAAGTGTCACCATCACTGGTGCTCACCTGTCAGCAGTGACCAATGGGAGGAGCCCCCAAATCACTTACAAGGTTATGTGGCCCCTCCAGCATGGTCATCTGCTCATTGAAGACCAGGTGGTCGTCAGTTTTGGACAGGAAGATGTGAATTTAGGAAAGCTCTCTTACCACATGACAAACCTCACTGCCTCAGAGGACCAGCTACAGTTCTCACTGTTTACCTCAGAAAGCAACCTGACAGGGCAAACTCTGTGCATCAGAGTGCAGCCTTTACTGCGGGTTACGTCAAACCTGACAGTTGCCAACGGAGTGGCCCATCAGCTGACAAGAAAGGACATTGATGCTACTGAGCTTGCTAACAGGACTAACAGTGACCCCAGATTTGAAGTGACAGAAGCCCCTGTCCACAGCAGGCTTGTACGAAGAGCAGGCCGGGACACTGCCTTGGAAGATGCTACTCTGTTCACTCAGAGGGATATTGACCAGGGACTGCTGATGCTCGAGCCGCATGCCAATCTAACGGGCCCCAACAGCCTCAATGACTCCTTCACATTTCTGCTCAGGGCAGACCATGTCCAGCCAGCAACAGGGTGTCTCCCCTTCACCATAGTGCCACCTGACCCCTTTCTTTCGCAGACTTTTACCCCCAATGTTTCCTTCTTAGTCACTGATAACCCTGTGACTATCGGTCTCTCTCAGGAAAAGCCTGTGGTTTCCTCAGAACCCACAACACAGACAGGACCTCTGGGGAAGCTGACCCAGACCGGATGGCCGGAAGCAGCTCCCTGGGGACGACAAGTGGTGAAGAGCCCACTCTAGATGTCACGGCTTCTCCCCCCAGAGTCATTTGGTCACCAGATGCCACCAGAGCCAGCCATGGGGCCCCCACCCAGCCCAGGGAGAGCAGTCACCCTCTGATGGTCATCATACCACTGACAGTGGTGCTCTTCCTGCTAACAGGAACCGTGGTGGCCTCGTGTGTCTGGCTGCTGGGCCAGAAGGCAGAGAAAGCAAAACCTCTTATTAAGCCCCAGATCAACCTAGAATCCACAACAGCGGGTCCTAGGCCAGAAAGGAGTGCAACAGTTCCCACTGTCACAGTGACGCCTCTCCTAAGAAGCTCCAGCAGTCCTCCAGTCAGTCTTTTCAGGGCCCCACAGTGTGAGTGCATGGAGAAGTCTCCAGCTTCTGAGCCAGCAGAAAGATGTGCTCCTTGGGAGACATGGGTGAATTTGGATCCTGACATGGTCCAGCTCTGCCGACAAACCAACCCAGCACTGAAGCACAAGCAGTACTGGGTGTAGACTCAGGGTGCTCGTTCCTCACTGACCGCCTGCTGTGTGCCAGGTCCTGGGATACCAAGGCAGAGAAATGCTGGTTGGATCAACTGAGAAAAGCCTGGCTCTGCCACCCCTTGGGGCTCAGTTTCAGCTCCATGGTTAGATGCTGGCAGGTGTTTACTGTAATTTTGTGCAACACTCACCTTAGGGGCTGTCCACAAGTTTTGTGTGCCTTCTTCTAGACCCAGTGCTCTAAGTGTGCTTAAGATTTTGTCATTGTCTACATGACAGAACATGCTGAGCTGACTGCAGATTAACATAGGAGCTATAGTAAGTGGAGGACGGCTTGGAATGTTTTTCCTTGAAGATTCACTCTCTGAGTGAGTCAGTGAGGAAGTGAAGGAACTGTGTCAGCAAGTAGAAGAGGGAATTGATCGTATCTGTGAGTTTGTTTCTGGTGTTTTTCTGTAATGACTTTTCCTCCTTGGAGTCTCCAGCTTTGATTTCCTAACGCAGGAAATGCCTTGGTGCTCTAGATATGGGACAGTCTGGCCCCTTTTGAAGGTATTCATTGAACACATTGTGTTTAATCAAGAGGCCTTGTCTATTCTGATTTGTAACATCAAACATGTTGTACAAACATTATTTAAAGCCCTAAGGAAAGGGTTAATGCTTTTGTGATGCCTCAATTTGGCTTAACTTTACAATGAATTGAAATAATGGCAAATTTGTATTTGATTTGCCTAGTCGAGTCTACAATTGGCCAACCCAGCTTTAGTTTCCATAGTTATAAAATGGATACATCAATACTTCTATTAGTTAGGAATGCTTTGGGTAGCAAATCATCAGACATCTGCTATGAGTGGGATTTAGGTTGGGGACTGGCGAACTTGTTCTGTGCAGGGCCATATTTTAAAAATATTTTGGTTTTGTGGATCACATATGGGTGTTTATTTTTATTTTTTAACAACCTTTTAAAACTGTAAGAACAATTCTTAGTTCCTGGATGTGACCCACAGACCATAGTGTGTCAATTGTTGGTTTAGCTAAGCAATAAAAATGTTGAATTATTTCAACTAGCAAGCAGCCCAAAGTGGATATTCCAAGGCCAGTTCAACTGTTCAAAGACATCATCGAGGACTGAAGCTCTTTTGTTCTTTCTACTTTAATTTCCTCAAGCTATTTGCATTTCAGCCTTTTGTTTAGTTCCTTGTGACTGTGACATAGTTGCTGAAGCTCCAAGTAATATAGCCCCACTCAAAGGCAAAAATCCTAGTGGGTGAAAAGGAGAGATGGCCGAAAGAGTTTTTCTTAGGATCTTATTTATTGTTATTTATTGATATTTCTTAAAATCTTGAGGCCTTCTCAAGCATTTCCCCCACTTTTATCTCTTATTGTCTAGAACCAGGCTACATGTTTCCCATCCCTTGGCCAACCACTGGCAAAGGGAAAGGGGATTTGCATGATTGGCATCTCTTCCGGGGCTGGGACAGGATTCTGCCAGCTCAGAAATCAATGAATCCAGGAGTTCTCTGGTAGTCTAGTGGTGAGGATTCAGTGCTTCACTGCAGTGGCCCTAGTTCAGTCCCTGGTTGGGGTAACTGAGATTCCACAAGCCGTTCAGCAGGGCCAAAAAAATTTTAAGAAAAAGATCAATGAATCAGCCCACCATGTAATTACAGAGGGTTGGGAAATGGCTATTAGATTGGCAGCGAATAAGATCTACTAAAAAAGTTGTCAAGTATTGAAATACTGAAATACTTGGGAAATGAAGATTTTGAGTTTTCAAATTGGTATCTAATATCTTTTTCATATTTTAATGATTTTCTTAGAGCCAGTGTTTCTAGGGTAGGGGGAGGAATTTCTTCCTAAGAGACATTTGGCAATATCAGGAGATATTTTTGGATTTTACAGCTGGTGCTGATGGCATCTAGCGAGCATAGGCCAAGGATGCTGCTAAATATCCAACATTGTACAAGAATTTTCTGGCCTCAAAAGTCAGTAATGCCAAGTTGAGAACCCTGGTTAAAGTCATAAATGGGGAGTTTTCCTTTATATCCATTGAAGGATTAATAGATCCATTACCAAGTGTAGGCAAAAACTGTATTCTAAAAAAGGAATGGAAGGGTAAAAATTCCATAGTGTGTTTGAAATTGTGATCGGCTAATGGCAAACATGAACATTTTTAAAGAGAATATTAAAAACCAAACAAAACTTGACCAGACTCATTTCTTTATAATCTTTTGTCTAAGGAAAAACAATTCCTTGTACTAAGAGATGGAACACATCAGGAGAAAAGGGGGGAGGGGGGAGGGAGGATATTTACAAAGCTAAAGGTGAGGTCAGAGTGTCCCCAGAAGTCTGATGCCCCTATGTGTTCCATATCGAAAAGGCTTTTTCTTCACCTTCTCCCTTTTCTGCTCTTCTAGGTTGCTTTTCTCTCCCAACCCAATTTTAACTGTTCTTGTGGAAGCAGATTTCACAAACTACAGAATAAATGGAAGTATAACATGTAGGGGCTTCCCTTGTAGCTCAGTCAGTAAAATCTGCCTGCAATGCAGGAGACCTGGATTTGATTCCTGGTTGGGAAGATTCCCTGGAGAAGGAAATGGCAACCCACTCCAGTATTCTTGCCTGGAGAATCCCATGGACAGAGGACCCTGGCCAGCTACGGTCCCTGGGGTTGCAAGAGTCAGACACAATTTAGCGACTAAACCACCACCACCATAGCATATGAAGGCCTAGAGACAACTACCCTGTCTTAGATCCTTAGATGTATGCCACAGGCAGCTTTTGCCACCATCCCTGGCCATGGATGCTGAACTAGACTTCCCTTTGTTGTTGTTGTTCAGTCACTAAGTCATGTCCACCTCTTTGTGACCCCATGTACTGCAGCACACCAGGCTCCTCTTTCCTCCACTGTCTCCCAGAGTTTGCTCATGTTCATGTCCACTGAGTCAGAGATGCTAGCTAATCATCTCATTCTCGAGTAGAAGTAGATTTCTCTGCTCTTCTCCCAGAAGTGATTCTCTCCTGCAGTTTCTGGATTCCTGAATTTTATATAGACCTCCCAAGTGTTTTTTGTACTTGATCCCTTTAGAAAAAAGGAGGAATGATAGTTGTAATCTAAGGTTGGTTTGATCACTGTACAACATAGGATTGTTCTTAGGTCTGTTCTAAGTAGTCAGACATTCAGAAGAAGCAGAATGGCAATGTGTGCTTGAGTTTATACATAGAAAGAGAAGGCCAAGGAGCATCTTTGCATACAGTAAGTGAGCCTTTGCTCTCCTTTGATGGGGAAGGAGAATGCCTGTTCTTTGTGGGAGAGCCGGACATACTTGGCTCTATGACTATGTTGGCCTCTTCCTTGCTTCAGCCATAAAGTCTCTGGAGCTAGGACTACCAGCCAAACCAAACAAAAAAGCTTGATTTCCCTCCTCTTTTTCTTGTTAACTCTGCAACTCCAAACAAACTTGGTGTCCATTTTGGAATGAGACACACACAACTGCTTTAAAATGATAATTCACATTGTTTGTGAGTGTGCCTGCTAGAATAAAAACATCAGTGTGAGATCCAGATGTCAAGTCTCAGTCATAAATCAAGTATTCAAATAGAGCTTGGAAAGATTTCTTTCAGAGGATCTGGACTATTCTACCAATTTGCGTATGGGTTCAATTAAAAGGAAACAATGCCTATCATTTGGTGCTGGCTCAAATAAAACATGAAATAAAACATTTTGGCAAAGCCTTATTTAGTGTTAAATCAGTCCGAAAAGGTTTCTCCCATATGCAGAACTATAACTGCATAGTCTCAATTCTGTCATGATGAATTCACTGCTTCTTAACAAGTGACTGGGCTTCAGTCACTGGTGGCTCAGACAGTAAATAATCCGCCTGTAATGCAGGAGACCTAAGTTTGATCCCTGGGTTGGGAGGATCCCCTGGAGAAGGGAATGGCTACCCACTCCAGTGTTCTTGCCTGGAGAATTCCATGGACAGAGGAGCCTGGCAGGCTACAGTCCTTGGGGTTGCAAAGAGTCGGAAGCAACTGAGCAACTTTCACTTTCATTTAATCACCACTTTCACTGGTGATTTAATAAGTGGATACTAAGGGTTAGTATCAGAAGAGTGGCTAATTTTGCTTAAGAGAAGGTGTATTTTGTCTGAGGTGGACTGGGAGTGGAGAGTCTAATATTTTTCCTCATCTGGAGGCTTTGGCAAATTCTAACCTTTCAGAAAAGTGAAAGTGTTAGTCACTCAATCGTGTCCAACTTTTTGCAACCCATGGTCTGTAGTTCACCAGGCTCCTCTGTCCATGGAATCTTCCAGGCAAGAATACTGAAATGGGTTCCATTTCTTCCTCCAGGGAATGAATCTTCCTGACCAGGGGTCGAACCCACATCTCCTGCATAGTAAGCAGATTCTTTACAATCTGAGTCACCAGGGAAGCCAGTCGTGCTCAAACAGCATCAAGAGATCCTGTTCAAACACTTGGGAGTACTTCCTTAGAGTCGTGCATTAATTAAGTGGAGATGACACAGAAGCTGTTTCTTTAGATTTCTGAAGCTGAAGTAGACACATTTGGAGGATAGATTGTAGGTAATGGGAGGCAATGGATTATATCAGATACATTCCCTGAAGTTGGGAATGGGGGCTACATTACACACCTCCTGCATCTTTCAGAGGCATTGTAATTAATAATGAGGTTTGTTTTTGAGAGGGTCACAGAGTCGGACACGACTGAAGCGACTTAGTAGCAGCAGCAGCAGCAGCAACAATAACAAGCAGGAAGGCCAGGGGTCTCCAAGCAGAGGAAATAGGCTGCAAGTGCCAGACATCTTTTTATCTCTCTCTTAAGCAGCAGGAAGAAACAAACAAGGGTTAGATTTTTTCCCCTTCTCTATACAAATTTAAAAAGAAATTTCTCTTAAAATTCTGTGTTGCCATGACAACACCTGGCTTCACCTGAACTTAACTTTTCTCAAACCTTGAGCTAACCAAGGCGTTTTTCTTGTGGAAAAGTTTGTCTTAAGTTATGTTAACATACTATGTATTTAGCCTAGACTTGATCTTCAAATCAGTTCTGCCTAAGACTCAGAACTGACTTGACAAACCAGTATGTTTAACTCATACATTGTTCTCCTAATCTATGTTAATGAAACTATATATTTGCTTGGAAATCTGCCTTTCTTCAAGATTCATGTCAATCATTTTATGCCCCGATGACTCACCTGGTGCCAATGTTATCTCAAAATGCATGTTGTGGGTGAAGGGCCTGATACCGTTCTCCCAGTTTTGAGACATTTCCTTTCTCTAATTTGCAGACTGCTAGTAGCTACATGCTGCTAAGTTGCTTCAGTTGTGTCTGACTCTGTGCTACCCCGTAGACAGCAGCCCATTAGGCTCCTCTGCCCCTGGGATTCTCCAGGCAAGAACTGGACTGGGTTGCCATTTCCTTCTCCAATGCATGAAAGTAAAAAGTGAAAGTGAAGTCACTCAGTCGTGCCCGACTCTTAGCGACCCCATGGACTGCAGCCTACCAGGCTCCTCCGTCCATGGGATTTTCCAGGCAAGAGTACTGGAGTGGGTTGCCATTGCCTTCTCCAAGTAGCTATATAACATCTGGCTAAAAACTAGCAGGAGGGCACTCTTCTGCCCTCTTCTCATGTCTATGTCAGAAGCTTTCTTTATCTCTTTAATACTTTAATAAAACTTTATTACACAAAAGCTCCGAGCGATCAAGCCTTGTCACTGGCCCCATGTTGAATTGTTCTCCTCTGGAGGCCAAGAATCCCGGTGTTAGGGGAAGCACACTGATTGAAACCGCCCACCCTGGCCAGGTACCATAGTAACAATTTGCATGAGTTTTATGACAGGAGATCCTGATAAGGAATACGGAACTAATAAGCCACCACCAACCGGAAGAGTTCGGGAAAGGTCTAAAGGAGACACTGTGTGTCCGTCCACTTCCCAGAATCCCTCTCGCTAGCATCCATCTTGGCTGAGCGATGCGTGCACCACCAGGAAAGACTCTGAATTAGAATGATTGGCCAAAGACCACCCGGAAACTAATCCCATCACCATAAAACCCCGCGAGCCACATGGCAGGGCAGTTCTCCTGGGTTCCCTTACCCTACTGCTCTCCACCCGGGTGCCCTTTCCCAATAAAATCTCTTGCTTTGTCAGCACATGTGTCTCCTCAGACAATTCATTTCTGAGTGTTAGACAAGAGCCTAGTTTTGGGCCCTGGAAGGGGTCTGCCTTCCTGCCACACCAGTGTCTTTCGTGGTTGAGCAATAACCTTTCATTTTGGCCCTATGTAGGGAATGATGCTGAAGCTCAAACTGCAGTACTTTGGCCACCTCATGCGAAGAGCTGACTCATTGGAAAAGACCCTGATGCTGGGAGGGATTGGGGGCAGGAGGAGAAGGGGACGACCGAGGATGAGATGGCTGGATGGCATCATGGACTCGATGGACGCGAGTCTGAGTGAACTCTGGGGGTTGGTGATGGACAGGGAGGCCTGGCGTACTGTGATTCATGGGGTCGCAAAGAGTCGGACATGACTGAGCGACTGAACTGAACTGAACTGAGCTGAACTGAGGGAGAGATGTGGGAATACAAGTGGGCATGGAGCCCACTGTGTGGCATGCTGGATGACAGAGACTTTGCAGGCTGCTCAAGAACACCTCTGGATATTTCATGGGGATCTGGAAGAGGCTGCCTTCTCGGAGTGATCTGCAAACATTCATTAAGCACCTACTGTATGTGAGATGCTAAATGCTAGATATTGCTTCTAGATATTGAAGATGCAAAGATTTTGTCCTAAGAGGAAAATTCTGGTCTGTTTCCTCTATTGGCTATGCCAGAATCACACAAGGAATGCTAGGAGAAAGAGGGGTACAGAAAAGAAGGACAAAGAGAAACAGACGTGAGGACAGGACCTTGTACTTTCATTTGAAACTCTCTTAGGTAGGTGCTGCACACCCAGTGGTACAGCAAGAATTATGGAGCTCGCTGGCACCAACTGCCCCTCAAGGTGCCCCACTCATGTTCTCACAGGACTAGTGACATAGCAGGGGAGTTAAACAGTAGACTTTGGATCTGTTTTGGATCCTGGCCCTCTGTTCCCAAGCACTGTGCCTTTGAGTAACTTATTCAGTCTCTCTGAACTTCAGTTTCTTCAGCCAAAAAATGGGGATGATATTAGCACCTATTTCTCTGGGTTTTGTTAGGATTTAGTGATATAGTCACTTGATGTTAATATCATCATCATGTGTAAGCAGTATATTCAGTGCATCAGGCACTATACTAAGTGCTAATGAATCTTCTTGCCTAGGGTTTTAATGCATATTAAAAGAATTAACACATTAAGCCACTTGAGTAAACTAGAGGCTCATATTCTGCCCAAAGCAGTGCAGTACTGGCAGTGGAATTCCAGGTGGGTGATCTAAGGATAGATGAGGTGTTTTTAAGAGCTTCCCGAATGCTCATACTCTACCTGACAGTTCAGTTCAGTGGCTCATTCATGTCCACTCTTTGTGACTTGATGGACGCCAGGGTGCCCTGTCCATCGCCAATTCCTGGAGTTTACTCCATCTCATGTCCATTGAGTCAGTGATGCCATCCAACCATCTCATCCTCTGTCATCCCCTTCTCCTCTCACCTTCAACCTTTCCCAGCATCAGGGTCTTTCAAATAAGTCAGTTCTTTGCATCAGGTGGCCAAAGTATTGGACTTTCAGTTTCAGCATCAGTCCTTCCAATGAATATTCAGGACTGATTTCCTTTAGGATGGACTGGTTGGATCTCCTTGCAGTCCAAGGAACTGACAGACAGGGCTTTTTCCTTCATCCTTACACAGAGCCTTGGCAAGAAAAATGGATGAAGGAAAAAGCACATCAAGAACACTCACAAGGGGCAGACTTGAGTTTGGGGATATTGATGGTTCTCTATCCTGTAAGGGATGCTGGGTTGCTGATAAAATACCCTGCTCTGTTCTCTGTCTATCCAAGTAGCATCAAATCCTTACATCAACCAACCTCTTGATTTTGAACACCTATCTTCTCTTCTTCCTCCCAACCCAGTATTTCCAGGTATTCATGAGCCAGTAATTTTCTTAAGTCCAAAACTGCAAAGGACTGACACTCAAAAAAACTAATATCCTTTTATAGCAAAAAAAAAAAAAAAAAAAAAGTGCTGTTTACTATCACCATAATTTCATTTCTAAAGTAAGGAAGAAGTCTTATATTAAAGAATCTTGTGGGAAAAAAATAAGCAGTTTCATGAAAAATTCTCTCCTTTGTCCAGACTTGACCTGGGCCTGGAAAAATCTTAGCACACATCAGGGTCAGGAACCCCCTTGCAGAGGCTTGCTTATGGGTGTGTGGTCAGAGCTAGGGGAGAGGCAAGGACAGGGGAATTCAGCTCCTTGATGTCGGTGTTTCTTATGGAGATGTTAGTCAGGAATACCTGGGGTGTGTGTGTGTGTGTGTGTGTATTGCCAGAATGGGAACTGGGATGAGGGCAGTTTGCTACTTTAGAGTCTGGACAAGGCCAGCCTCATGGCCACGTGCAACCAGTGCAGTCACACAAGGTCCACTCTCAGAGGAACCCTGGGTTTGGCTTAATGCTCTGCTGTCACCATCTGGAAATTCTAATAATTTTTGAACAAAGACTCCACATTTTCATGTTTCACTGAACCTTAAAATTCTGTACTGATTCTGAGACCTCACAGAACTTAGCTGATGGTTGCATCAGACACCTTGTAAGCATTGTTCTCAACTTGTTTACAGCTAAAAATGAGTGTATGGCGTGCCTGGTACCTTCTACCCTGGCTCCCTCAGTCTCCACAGCACGCCTGTGGGAACTTATGCTTGCACAACACAGAAGGAGGGAGAGTTACTTCTCCACAGAATGGCCCTTGGCCACTGGCCAAGTGGAGCTGACAAAAAAGCACTTCCTCCATTCATCTCAGGGGTAAACAGCTATAAAATGCATTGTGAGGCTTCTCAGATTGTGCTGAAGGTTGGGCACAAATACACTGGCATGGATACTTCCAGTCCTGTTTATTAGCCCTATCCGTCTCACAGAGGACCCTTTGCTTTGGAGGAAACCTAGGCTAAGATGATAGTTCACATTGTCCTTGTATTCTGTGCCCCAGGACCGTGGACTCTCAGGGTCTTGGCTCTTGCACAACCCTTAGGCACACAGTTATGCTCTGGGTTACTTGCCTCCCGGATCTGTTTCCCAAAGGACCTGGGCCTGCTGGGACATGCTGTCTGCCTGCAAGTGGGAGCCAGGAGGCCTTGTGCTGGTGGGAGACTTGGCTGTTTTGGCCTCATGCTGAGAAGCTAGGCTTTTCCCAAACCACCTTCTAGCTGAAAATTGCCTCACTCTAGACTACAGTTTCTCTGCTAGTTGTGTTAGATCCCAGAAACAATAAATTATCCACCATAACTTGTAGCAAGACCACGATTTACTGCATTTTGTAATACTTGAAAAAAACTCCTCTGCATTTCATTTCAGGTTTGCAGGTCTTCACATAGCAAAGACTACACTGGCACTTTTTTAAAAAACTACAGCTTTATTGAGATATTATTTACATAACCATACAATTCACTCAAATTATACAATTCAGTAGTTCCTAGTCACAAAACTGTGCAGCTATTACAACAATCAATTTTACAATATCTTCATCACTTGAAAAAGACACCCTGTGCCCATTAGCAATCACTTTCATTTATCCCCCAATCCCTCAGCCCTAATATATTTTCTGTCTATATGGATTTGCCTATTCTAGACATTTCATTTAAATAGAATCATACACTATTTGAGCCTTTGAGATTGGCATCTTTCACTTAGCATAATATTTTCAAGGTGCATCATGTTGTGGCATATATCAGTTCCTTTCTGTGGCTATGTTTCACTGTGTGAATGTGTGTGTGTTAGTTGCTCAGCTGTGTCCGACTCTTTGCGACCCTACTGACTGTGGCCCACCAGGCTTCTCTGTTCATGGGATTCTCCAGCAAGAATACTGAAGTGGTTTGCTGTTTCCAGAGGAGGGAAGCTCCAGAGGAGCTTTCCCCTCCAGGGATCAAACCCTGGTCTCCTGCACTGCGGGCAGATTCTTTACCATTTGAGCTATTTATCCATGCATCAGTTAATGGACATTTGGATTGTTCCTACCTCTTTTTTGGCTATTGTTAAAAAATAATGCTTTGAATATTTATGAACCTATTTGTGTTGATATGTTTTCATTTCTCTTGAAATGAAAGTAGAATTGCTAGGTAACATGGTAATTCTATGTTTAATCTTCTGAGAAACTGCTATACTTTTCCAAAGTGGCTACTACATTTTACATTTCTGCTAGCAATGTGTGAGAGTTCAAATTTTTCTACATTCTCACCAATACTTATTATTTGCCTTTATCATTTTAGCCATCACACTGGGTGTGAAGTGGTTATCTCATTGTGGTTTTGATTTGCATTTCCCTAATGACTAATGATACTGAACATCTTTTCATTTACTCATTGGCCATTTGTCTATCTTCTTTAGAGAAATATCTACTCAGATCCTTTGTTAATGCCATTTTCTTTTTATTCTTGTGTTGTAAAAGATATTTATATATTATGGTAGTAATCTTTATCAGATATGTGATATACAAAATTTTTCTCCCTTTCTATGGACTGTCTTTTCACTTTTTTGATGGTGTCCTATGAAACACAAAATGTTTTAATTTTGATGATATCTAAAAAATTTTTATTTCTTCTGTTGCTTGTACTTATGGTGCAGAATCTAAGTAAACATTTCCTAATTCAAAGTCATAAGGATTTATACTTGTGCTTTCTTGTAAGAGTTTTATAGTTTTAGGTCTTAAAATTAGTTCTTTGACTCATTTTGAGTTCCTTTTTACACATAGTATATATGGTGTGAAGTGTAGGTCCAGCTTCATTCTACATTGAATGTATACTTATCTTAGCACCATGTGTTGAAGAGACTATTAGCTCCCATATAATTGTCTATACTCCATTTTCAAAAATGAGTTAATTGTAATAGATTATTTCTATCTTCTCAATACTATTCTATTGATTTGTATATCTACCCTTATGCCAGTTCCACCCTGTCTTGATTACTATAGCTTTATAGTAAGTTTTGAAATTAGGAAGTGAGTTTTCGAACTTTATTCTTCTTTTTCAAGATTGGTTTGCCTATTTTGAGCTCCTTAATTTTCATATGAACTTTAAAATCAGTTTTTTAATTTCTTCAAAGAAGGCAGCAAAGATTTTGATACATGTCTCATTGAATCTGTAGATAAATTTGACAAGTAGAATTTGAAAGTAGAAACTTTTCTTCTCCCTTGACCTATTCAGTCTGAGTGTGCTTCACCTCTGCAGGGACTGAAATCATAAAAGCCAGAGGAAGCACAGATAAGAAAGCAGACAGATCCTTTACTTCCTTGACTTCAGACCCACACCATCAGAGGGGGAGAAGCCACAATTTAAAGGCAAATTTGAAATTTTGACTATTATGTAAGACTAGACACATTTTGAAGCAAATCTGAGGTTATGATTTATGACTTGAAGTGACCCTAGAATTGTGTGTGTTACTCAAGAGTGACCAAAGAATTCTTGAGGACTTTCCATGCTTCTGGCATAAAAATCAGCAGACATGGCCTCACAGAGCTGATTGAAGGGGACAGTGAAAGACAAAAATGAAATTGTTTTCTGCTGACACTCTGTGTACTGCTTGTTCAATACAGTGTTTGCATGAGAAGGATGCATTTTATTTGTTAGAATCACACCTTGACCACAGGGCTGAGTGCCAGAGACTGCTGAGTTTTATTTCAAATTTGGTTTCACTCTAATAATGCCTTATCTATATACTATTTCTTCCCAAGGGCCTTGTCTGACCACTCCATTTATATGGACTCAGTCACCACAATGGACCTAAGTCCCTCTTTCTGGCCAGTGAGCATTGGAACCTCCTTCCTATGTCTGGGAAACCTTTGATCTTAGGAAGTGGGACCCCACTGAGGGATAGAAGCCAAAATGTCAGGTGCTGAAGTCCCACCCTCCTTGTGGCGGTTGTGCAAGTGTAGCCCAGCAATGGGAGGAGTCGGGTTGTCTGGACTTCATTGTGGTGACAGATGGAGGTAGCGGAAGCCACATCTGTTTCTAGAGGCAGCAGTGAGCGAGGAAAGGGCCTGGTGTTATAGTGTGGGTGGTAGAGCCTGCAGAGCCTGTGCCCTGAGGGGGCCATGGAGTCTGTTGGCCCAGTTCTGCCATGTGGGTTTGGCAGCAGATCCTGGCTCTGTAGCTATGCCTGGCTTTCTGGTGCTCCTGGACATTCACTGAGCTTCTCAGTCATCTTTTTTCTTTTCTATTTTTTGGAAGTAATTGTAGATTTACAAAAAGCTACAGACATAGTAGAAAGTGTCCTCAGGTACTCTCACCCAGCTTCTCCTAAGGTTAATGTCTTATATAACTATGATACTTTTGTCAAAACTAAGGAACTACCATTCGTATAACACTATTATCCTAACGACAGACTTTCACCCACTTTCCCACTAAGGTTCCTTTTTTCTTACAGGATCCAGTTCAGGAGACCACTTTCCTTTTGGCTGTCATGTCTCCTGAGTTTCTTTTCATCTGTGACAATTTCTTAATAGTCTTTCCTTGTTTTCTAAGAGAACTTGTCAGTTGTTTTGTAAAATGTTTCTCAAGTTGAATTTATCTGATGTTTTCTCGCTATTTGACTGGAATTATGGATTTGGGTGAAGAACTGCATAGAGGTGAAGTGTCTCTCTCTTCAAGTGTTGAATATCAGGGCATACATGATATCCACATGACTTATCACTGGTATATTAACTTTGATCAGCTAGTTAAAGTGCTGATAGATTTCTCCACTGTGAAGCTACTATTTTTCCCTTTTCATACTTCTGTTAGAAGGGAGTCTCTAAGTCCAGCTCACACTTAGAGATAGGGAAGTTGAATTCCATCTGCTAGAGAAGGCTTGTGTTCATCATATATTATTTGGAATTCTTCTGTCAAGAAAGGTTTGTCCTTTATCCTCTATGTATGCATATATATATAGACATCTATTTATCTATCCAATTCTCACTCTAGCACAAGAAAAGGGCATTTGTTAGTAAAAATTCAGAGAGAAAGTTTAGAACCCTATGGCAGGAAAAATAGCCAGCATGATAAGGTCTAGAGAAATATTATAAACCAAGATGAGAGACCACATGGAGGAAACAAGACAGATGATCTCTATGAACCTGCTCTATCTCCTTGGCAGTGGACTGGCGCCTGCTACAAGGGTCTTAGTTTTAATTTCCTCATGGCTTCAACTAGCCAGAGCCTCCATATAGCCTGAGCCTCTCCTTTATCCCCAGGCTACATGACTGTTGTATCAGGTCATAATATCATCTGACTACAATCCAGGGCCACCTGGCTCAAATTCTCAAGAGAAAGGAATTTTCTCAGTCTAACTTATAGAGTCATTCTTCCTGAGTCAGGTATCCACTTGAATTCAGTTAGCTGTGACTAGCAGTGGGATAGAAATACTTGACCAAAAAAAAATGCCAGTATGATGGGCTAGCATTGCAAAATACTCCTGCACTTTCTTTGGCTCTTATTGGAGTAAGCGTTCTACTACTAAAATAACATATTAAAAAGCAGAGACATCACTTTGCCAGCAAAGGTCTGTATAAACAAAGATGGTTTTCCCAGTAGCATGTATGGATGTGAGAGTTGTATCATAAAGAAGGCTGAGCACTGAAGAATTGATGCTTTTGAATTGTGGTGCTGAAGAAGATGCTTGAGATCTCTTGGACAACAAAATCAAAATAATCAATCCTAACAGAATTCAACTCTGAATATTCATTGGAAGGACTGATGCTGAAGCTGAAGCTCCAATACTTTGGCCACATGATGTGAAGAGATGACTCAATGGAAAAGACCCTGATACTGGGAAAGACTGAAGACAAAAGGAGGAGGGGGTGATAGAAAAAGAGATGGTTGGATGGCATCATCAACTCAATGGACATGAGTTTTGAGCAAACTCCAGGAGATAGCAGAGGACAGGGAAGCCTGGTGTGCTGCAGTCCATGGTGTAGCAGAGTCAGGCATGACTTAGCGACTGAACAGCAACAACTAAAATAACATCCAGGGTTGCGTTCATTTCAAAGTCTACATGTGGGCTCTTCTGCTTACCAAACAGTGCTCTTCCGTGATCATCTTTATTCTTGAATATTTTGGAGTATCCACTTAAAATTTTCTTAAGCAGATAAAATTTAGCTGCTCAGGAAGCCTTGGTAGGGGCTTTCATGCCACCTTCTCAGCCTCTCCATCCTCTCCCCAGTAGCTGCCAAGATCCCCTTCAGAATATGGTTTAAGGGATGTAGACCAGATAAATGACTTACTTCTCTGGGCCTCAGTTTTCATGTTGAAGAATGAAAAGTCACTGCTTTCATATATCATTCTCCTTTATGAAACTATACTGAGGCGCCCTGGGTAATTCAGAGTTCCTGCCTCTAAAAACATCATAACAATGAATTTAGTAATAAAACCTTCAAGGTCCCAGAAGGCACACCCAAACTGGGTCACTGAGAAGCAGTTAACAATGGACTCTACAGAGATGTGGACAGGATTCAGAAAAAAGAAGTATGGCTCAGTACGCTCAGGACTTGCCACCACAGGGAGCCATTGCAACCCCACAGGCTGGAAAGACAAAGGAAGGAGTGGTTCCTAGAGTTGGAGAAAGAGTTTCCCGGCTGTGAGAAGCAGCCAACCTCAGAGAATGGAAGGGAGAAAGCTGGGGGGGGGGGGACACACACTTATCCCTGCTCCTCCCTTCTGACCCCCTGCCAGTTGACTGCCATCCACTGAACCCAATGGGAAGCCAGAGGGCCAGGGTGCCTTTGATTTAGTCCATAGACAGCAGCCTTCCCGGACAGACAGCAGGGCAGAGAGGGTGGGGAAATGGCTCTACAGAAACCCAAGGAAGGTACAAGACAGATGATGTGTGGCCCAACCGGGCCTAGAACCCCAGTTACCAGACTGGTATCATCAAGCTCTTTAAAACATTCTGACTTCTTATTTTCTCCTGTTATCCTAGGCCGGCTGCTCCAACGTTTGTTTCATGTTACAAATGAAGGAGCAGCTTAGCTTTGCAAACTGTGAGGGCCCCACTTTGGCCTGCATTTTACACAGTCCAGTCATGAAAGACCTTGGCCTTCATGTCCTGCTTTTCTTGCATTTCCTCCCAGCACCAGAGGCCAGAAAACAATCTTATGGCCACTCCATCCTGTTCTCTGATGGACTTGCTTCTAGATAGAGTGCTTTGCTGAGAAACCCTTCCTTACGAGAGCACCGGAAAGCCCCCAATAATTGTGTGTGTTTGTGCAATGGAAAAAGAAGCCTCAGATTGCTTTCTGAGTAAGTGAGGTCTGCATTCTTCCTGGAAAGAGTTTTCTTCTCTGAGGCTGCTGTTGCCACGGTCAATTGAGAACTAGGAAGCTGCTTGCAGAAACCCTCGCCTGTGCTTAGGAATGTAATTGAAAACAACTGTTGTGTTTCTACTGAAATGTGTAGGGAGTTGGAACCAACACTGGCAGCTAGTCCAGGAGTGGGTGGGGGAAGAATGGTTTGGAGGAGGGGAAGGGAAAATAGTGGTTGGGTTGGGGCAGGGAAAAAAAAAATTTATTGGTGAAAAGAAGGGAAAATAATTGGAGGTTTCCATGTAGAACAAATTTCCGTCTGACCTGCCCTGATGGCAAAGTAGGCTATGGATGAGAGAAGCTGGTTGAATGTTTTAGACTAACAGTCTCAAAGGCAGACAGTAAGAGGGCGAGTCCTGCACAGAAGGCTCCTGTCTTTATTGCCACCCACAATTTCAAAAAGAGAAGCAGAGGCTAGTTCACACCGCCATGGGGATGTTAATAGTTTATAGAAGATAAGGAGAGACCCTCCCAGCCTTAGAAGGAAAATTCCCATTACTTTTCCAGGTATCTGTCTGACTTCAACAAGGAAGGTTGAAAACTCATCCCATCATGCCCTTTGCCTTTTGTTTCCTGCAGGCTCCATATTCTCTGGCCTTAGCTTTTTTTTTTTTTTTTTCCCCATAAGTCAGAATTTTATTCCTAAACAATGGCCCATACCAAATGCAGATGAAGGTGGAGTCTTTGCTGGCTAGTCCCCACATGGAACAATTCCCCCCTGAGCAGTGTCTCTTCCAGCCCTGAAAGAGTGGAGGCTGGGATTCTTTCAGGAGATCTGACACATTCTTCCATTACTTGAAGAATGCAGAGAATCTGGGGGCTAAGCTCAAAAGGCAGAGCTCTTACATGCCTTCCTTAGGAGAGAGAAAACATTTTCCCTGTGGTACTGAGGGAGGTGAGAGTTGATCACATTCAGAAGCATTAAAAAGGACCTTTGAGGGAAAGTTACTTTCTTGAGCTTTTATGGTTGTAAGCTTAGGAATGAATGAGAAGTGATCTGAAGTCTTTCATGCTAACCATTTTGGCTGAGAGCCTGGGCCTCTGAGGAATCAACAATGGGCTGGGTCACAGATAGATTTTTGTGGAGACATCTCCCCTTTTTCTGGTCTCCCATAAGATTCCACAGTTCCAATTAATCCCCAAATGTTAACATTCTTGTTAATGTGCAGTTTTATGAGAGGCATGTGATAACTAACACTTGCAACAGTGCTAGGCATATAGCAAGTACTTCATGAATGTCTTACATGTCTTAACTTATTTAATTATCATACTCTATGAAGTTTGTGCTTCCCAGGAGGCTCAGTGGTAAAGAATCAGCCTGCCAATGCAGGAGACTCAGGAGACATGGGTTCGACCCCCAGATCAGGAAGGTCCCCTGGAGAAGGAATTGGAACCCCCTCTAATATTCTTGTCTGGAAAATCCATGGACAGAGGAGCCTGGCGGGCTACAGTCCATAGAGTCACAAAGAGTCAGACATGACCGGGCACTAGCATGATGAGCTACATATTTCAATAGTATCTCATTTCCCTCCTTTGTAAAGTATAAAGAGACTAACTTGCTCAAGGTCATGTAGCTAATGAGTCTTTATAAAGATGTTGAGATGTACTGCTCAGCTCCCTCTTCAGAGGGAGCACCTTCTGAAGGTGCTCCTCCAGCTGCTGAGAGTGTGGCTGTAGACAGCCCTTAGCCATCAGCCCTTTTTGGGAAAGGCCTTTGCTAAAGAGAACC
The DNA here is from genome assembly GCA_006408695.1 of Aepyceros melampus. Taxonomy (NCBI): domain Eukaryota; kingdom Metazoa; phylum Chordata; class Mammalia; order Artiodactyla; family Bovidae; genus Aepyceros; species Aepyceros melampus. The sequence continues at coordinate 87,060 of SJXQ01000607.1, forward strand.
ATCAAGCCTAGGGCCACACTTGCCTCTTAGGGCAGCCTGTATCCAGTGACTGATTAACAGAGGAATACAAAGGTAACACCCACCAAGCCTGAGCCCAGCTGCATCCCCTCTCACAAGTGACCTCGGAACTGGTAGGAGGAACTGAGCCAATGAGACTTCTCTATGAAACCTCTTCTTTAGAGCCCAGTTCATGCCCCACCTGCAGTGGGCCTCTCAGGACCTGGCTCTGAACTGAGACTTCACACTCCTTTCCCTTGGTGGACACAACTGCAATTCCAAACAAACCCCTCTCTACCAGGCAGTTGGTTTTGCAGCAATAACTGGGTGGCCATTGGCTCTAGGACCTCAAATTGAAACATGGCTTGCTGGCCCCAATGTTGAATTCTGGCCAGCTGGCCTTGGTGGTTTTGGGTGTCCTGCCACTGAGCCCGGTACACCCACAGTGGTGAAGTTCACTGATGGAGAGCTGGGTTGCCTGTGCCTTTCTCCCTCCACAGATGGCAGTTTATTTCAGAGTGACTCCCCCATAGATGATCACAGTCGCATATTCCAGTGTCAGCAGGTGCAAGGCCTGACTTTCATATCCTCACCTCATGTAGCTTTTGTAAGACTTACTATTTAAAGTCATAGTTAGTGGTTTCATTGCATGCAGACTCTTCTCAGAGAACAGGATGTGATACAGCTGACGGTGATTCTGTGGTTGTTGATCATATAGATTAAGTGAGAAATCCCCTGGGTTGACCTCTTCCATTTTCATTAATAATGACAGATTCTTCACTAGGTTCCTTTAGATATAATAATTAGCAAATAAAGAATTAGAAGATCCAGCAAATGCCCAACATTTTATGCACAAAACCAAGGAGTTATTGTCACAAATACTTTATTTTCCTGACATTTATCTTTTTGAAAAATCTGTTTCAATTGTAAAAATTAAAGTAATAAAACAGAAATAAATGGTCATTTTCTAGTCCTAAATCTCTAACTGGTAAGTGAACAATTTGACATATATTCTTCCATGTTTTTATGCTAACATATCCACAGGGTATGGCAATCCTCTCCAATATTCTTGCCTGGAGAATCCAATGGAATGAGGAACCTGGCGGGCTACAGCTCATAGGATTACAGAGAATCAGATACAGGACTGAAGCAACTTAGCATGCATGCATGCACACAAATCCACATATTTAAAAAAATATAAATGGGATCATGCATGCACACATGCTAAGTTGCTTCAGTTGTGTCCGATTCTTTGCAAACCTATGGACTGTAGCCTACCTACAGGGCTCCTCTGTCCATGGAATTCTGGCAAGAATACTGGAGTGGGTTGCCATGCCGTCCTCTAGGGAATCTTCCTGACCCAAGGATCAAACCTTTGTCTCTTATGTCTCCTACATTGGCAGGAGGGTTCTTTACAACTAGAGCCATCTGGGAAGCCCAAATGGGATCATACTATACATATATATTGCTCTGTAACTTTAATTTTTATTTCATTTTAAGGTATTGGGACATTTTTCCATGTCAGTGGGATCTACCTCATTAAAAAAAAAAATCTACAGTGTATAACTATGTGGGTGGACCATGACATATTTACTTAACTCTCCATTGACAGAACTAGGTTAAAGCCATTCATTTATTATTATGACCAATACTACAATAAGCATCTTTATACATTATATCTTTGTACATCTGTCCTATAATTTCTTTAGATAAACCACTAGAATTAGAAATATTAGCTCAAAGGCATGTACAGGACATCTTTCAAATTGTAAATAGATTATTTTCTAGAAATGTTGCAACAGTTTATTCTACTAGAAACTAGAATGAGAGTACCCGTTTTTGCCATACCTTTGGATCACTGGAGCAGTGACTGTGCAGGCACAGGAGGCCCTAGAGGAGCCATCCCACATTGAAGGTGAGGCAGGGCGGTGCTGAGGAGATACCCCTCATCCAAGGTAAGGAGCAGCGGCTGCACTTTGCTGGAGCAACCGTGAAGAGATACTCCATGCCCAAGGTAAGAGAAACCCAAGTAAGATGGTAGGTGTGGNGGACGCGGGGTGTCTCCTCCCGGCCACCACTGACCTCAGATGTGGGATAGCTCCTCTCAGCCGTTCCTGCGCCGTTGCAGCCTGGCACTCTAGGCTGCGGCCCCTGACCTCAGACGTGGGGTAGCTCTAGGCTGCCTCCGCTACCTGCGCTCAAGTGTGGCGGCCACCTCCGCCGCCTGCAATCACATGGTCTAAAAATGAAACCAATGGTATGGCTACAAAACATTTGTTAAAACCTTAGAAAGATAAAAATAGCACCCAAAAGGATTGTTTAGTCAGACAAAAGATCATTTAAAGTTTTTAAAAGTACAATTCTCTATATAAATAATAGGCCTTCTAAGAAGTATAAGGACATTATTACTCAGGAGAAATATGTTAGAAAAGTGGTTGTTTTGAAGAAATCTACTGATATTTTATTTATTGTTGCTGTTGTCAAATGTCTTTTTTTGGTGACAAAAAAATATTCACAGGATATCTACAAAGATTTTCATATTCAGCAAGGTGCCAGCTTGAACTGAAAGAAATAGTACAAAATGAACAGAACCCTATGGACATCCAAAATTCTGACAGAAAACAGATTTTTTGTTTTTTTTTTTAAAGCTATTTCTCTGTAAATACATGCTAACTTTCATGGAAAAGGAAATATGGTTCAGAAGGTGAATCAGGACCAGAGTAATTTCAAGAGACAGGAAAAGTTATTTCCGAGGATAAGTAAAAGTAAATTATAACCAAGGAATTTCCAACATAAGTCCTGCTTTCTAATTTGCCATCTATTTAAATAGCTCAATTAACTGATAACAATTGTTTTCTGCTAATCTTCGAAAGACATTTTATCTCTTTCAAGAATGTATATCTTCATTGAGTTTTACAACCAATAGGAAATTTAGAGATCCACTAATCTAACATTTATGTAGAAGTTAAAAGTCTTTGTACCTGCAGAATCGGGATCATGACACAGACTAATGTTGTCAATAAAAATGTCAGTATAAATTCAATGAATGGCCTTCTGTCTTCACTATGGCTATATCTCTTAAGCTAATATGCAATCTCACTAATGCTTGTTAAACACTTTTCTCCAATTATATAAGGAGGACTTGGTGTGATAGCTTTGTTGTGACAATTAAGTAAAATGAAATATTTAAAAGCTTAAGGTGCCCATTTGTTGCTCAAAGCATAGGTTTTCCTTCTTGTATTTGGAATATTTGAGGTTCCTCCCTTTCACCTTTCCCAATGTCAAAAGCAAAGAAGAGCAAAATAACAATGACCACAAAGAATAGCAACAACAAAAACCACAACCACACCATGAACGAAAATTTCTATTACCAAAAGATGGAAATAAAGAAAAAAAAAAAAAAAAGCTTAAAGGTGTTCCATTGGGTCAGCTGAATTATTATTATACATATTTCTATACTTTTATGACATAAAAGTACACGGAATATATATGTAATTGCCAATATTTGAAACACCAAAACTGGAATGAATAAGCATTCAGTAAAGAATATGAGGCTAATACGCTAAAGGCTTCATCTTCAAAAGAAATAAATTATCAATTATAAATTGGCAAAAATGGCCATTGAGTTTTTAAAAACACCATTAATAAGAAAGACTTGCCTGTCTCTTGTTTATCTTTTTAATAGTGTCTTCCTACTTGCACTTAAAACTCAGCCCCTTATTTTGGTTGATTAAAATAGCTTCAAATTGCTTGGCACTCCTCTAGGTGTCCTCCTCTTGAATGTTGGTAGGTCTGTGGTTGCTCTGACAAATAGCATACAGCGGAAGTGATTCTATATCTGCTTTCAGATCCTAGCTTCAAGAGACTGACATTGTCTTCTTCCTCTCTCAGAATACTTGCTCCTGGAATTCTGAGCTGCCCGGGTAAGTCCACCTATCATGAGGCTATAATTCTGAGGACACCAAGATAGAAGATGATGTAGAAAAAACAACAACAAAAAAGAAACCCTGAGATAATATGAAGAGATGTCTAGCCAGTCTCCAACTGTTCTAGCCTCCAGTTGTTTGACTTATCCCAACTGAGATGCTATAGTTTGTGGAGTAGAAACAAGTCTTTCCCTGTGTATTCTGCCTAAATCTTGGATCCACAAGTATAAAGAATAACAAAATAGGTGCTGTTTTAAGCCTCTAAACTTGGTGATAGTTTATTATGCTATAATAGAGAACCAGAGCATTGACTATGATAAAGTCTAGAGTTAGGTATTAGAGAAAATCAAGCACCTATTTAGGGAGTTTTCTTAATACCACTCAACCTCCAAATGGAAGAAAATGTATCCAAACTTCAAATATGTCCGAAAATTTGTAATTAGGCCACAATTCCAATAGCAATGTTTGGAAAGCAAAGGTAAATTAACAAAAGTTACTACAAATAAGGGACTTCCCCGATGGCTCAGAGGTAAAGAATCTGCCTGCAATTCAAGAGCTGCAGGAAACATGGGTTCAATCCTGGGTCAGGAAGATCCCCTTGAGGAGGGCATGGCAACCCACTCCAGCATTCTTGTCTGTAGAATCTCATGGACAGAAGAGTCTGGCAGGCTAGAGTCCATAGAGTCTTAATCAGCATGCACGCACACACTACAAATGAGAAGAGTTCATACTTTTGATGAAGAGCAATTTTGTCAAAAAATAAATTTACTGACCACCTATAGGATGACAGACTCCATTAAAGATATTGGAGAAAAAGAGCTAAACTAGACGAAAGACTACCTGACCTTGTGGAATTGTACACTTTAGTAGACAGAAAAAAAAAAAAGGATGAAGAAAATATTTTTAGTATGAATAAGAGCTAATAAAACATTAGAAAGAAAAGAAATTGCCAAGGGAAAATCTACTTTAAATAAAGTAGTCAGGGAGTGTATCTTTGAGCATATGTTATGTAAGATAAGACTTAAAAATGAAAAGGAAGCAACCAGATGAAGAGGAAAGTGTGGGGCCATTTAATGGGAACATAGGTACAACATGTACATGTGTATGTGCTAAGTCGCTCAGTCATCTCCAACTCTTTGCAATTGTATGGACCATAGACAGTCATGCTCCTCTGTCCATGGGATTCTCCAGGCAAGAATACTGAAGTGGGTTGCTGTGCCCTCCTCCAGGGGATCTCCCTGACCCAGGGATTGAACCCATGTCTCTTCAGTTCAGCTCAGTCGTGTCTGACTCTTTGTGACCCCATGAATCGCAGCACGCCAGGCCTCCCTGTCCATCGCCAACTCCCAGAGTTCACGCAAACTCACATCCATCGAGTCGGTGATGCCATCCAGCCATCTCATCTTCTGTTGTCCCCTTCTCCTCTTACCCCCAATCCGTCCCAGCATCAGAGTCTTTTCCAATGAGTCAACTCTTCGCATGAGGTGGCCAAAGTACTGGAGCTTCAGCTTTAGCATCATTCCTTCCAAACACCCAGGGCCGATCTCCTTCAGAATGGACTGGTTAGAACTCCTTGCAGTCCAAGGGACTCTCAGGAGTCTCTCATGTCTCTGGAAATGGCAGGTGTGTTTTTTATCACTAGTGTCACCTGGGAAGCCCCCCAACATGTACATCTCCACAAAAATAAATAAAAATAGCTTTCAGAAGGGTACAACAGAAAAGTGAGTTTACTGATTCAACAAAAGTGAATCATGCCCAACTGCATAAATCACAGAAAGAGTGTGAATTTTTTTTCTGAGAGCTTTGGGAAGCAACTCAAACTTTTAAGTAGTAGAACAATGTGACCCAACTTACATTTTGAAAGATCACCTTTACTGTCATATAGAAAAGAGGACTTCCCTGTAACTCAAATGGTAAAGAATCTACTTGTGATGCAGGAGACCAGCGTCCTATCCCTGGGTCAGGAAGATCTTCTGGAGAAGGGAATGGCAATCCACTCCAGTATTGTTGCCTGGATAATTCCATTGACAGAGAAGCCTGGTGGGATACAGTCCAGGGGGTCGCAAAGAGTTGGACACAACTGAGCAATTAACACACACAGAGAAGTTGAAGCAAATGGACAGGAGATATTGCTGGTAATTCAAATAATAGCTAACAGCAACTGAAGATAAAGATCAATCACATAGCAAAGGAATCTAAAAATTGACAGATATTTCCAAAACAATTCAAATATGTAATCAATACATTTTTCAGAGATATAATCAATAGGACTTGCTAAAGAAAGGATAGGAAGGAGCAACTCGGGGTGTGGAATTGACAAATCTGTAATTTTGGTGGTGGAATGTTGAATGAAATGGTTTCTGGTAACTTCTGCTTTCTCAGTGAGTTAAAAGATGAATACTCAGCCCAGATTAAAGGTGATAAAGTTTAGAGTTAAAAGGAAGAAGGAATATATCATGGCATGAGAACATGAGCCCAACAAAAAAGCACTAAAAGAGAGTTAGGTAGACTTGAGGATCTGTTTAAAATGTGTGATATGAAATGATTCAGGTCAACCAAGCAGTTATGGGCTATAGTACAAATTGTGAGAAAATAAATGGATATTGGGGTTTAGATCACTTTATAGCTTCAGGTGTGTATTACGGATATGAAATAAAAGTAAGAAATAATAATGATGGAGTATGAATTGAAGGCTAGGCAAGGAAAAATGAACACCAGAGATTTTCAGTTAATAATGATAAAGTGTCCAATAAACGTATTAGAGATCTCAATGAAATCAAAGATTCACTGTAGTAGAGGTTCTTTAATGAGTGAATTGGAAGAATAGGATATAATAAGAGATTTTTCATAGTGAGACTTCAGAAGTAAATTATAGCATAAACATATTTATATAATGATATAAACTGATAAAAATCTACAAGTGAATTAGAAAATATATTACTACCTAAGATTTAATCATATTAAATTTCTGATGAAGTGCTTTTTAAAATGAATACTGTATAAATTTGACAGAATATCCTGTTAGAATAGCTAATACAAGTAGACATAAATGTGGCAAACTCATTTATAGACAATATTTTGGAATATAACTTGATGGGGTGAGGACCCAAGTTAGGATCTTTCAGTATAGTGGTACCCAACCTTCTTGCCACAAGGTATCAGTTTTGTGGAAGACAATTTTTCCATGGACTGGGGAAGAGAAAATGGTTTCAGGATGATTGACACACATTGTATTTACTGTGTATTTTTTTTCTATTATTATTACATCAACTCCCCCTCAGTTACGTGGCATTGGATCCTGAAGGTTGGGGATGCCCTGGTTTAAACTGATTATGTTCCATGAGCTGAACATAATCCATGTAAAGGATATAGTTGTAATTTTAGAGGATCTTACTTTCTCTACAAAGAAGAAGATATTGTGGGTTTGATTTTTAAATTTAAGTAATATATCTGGTAGCCAATACAAACATTTGGGAGAAAATGAGTTAAATGTCTGAATTTTGTTGCCATTTTCAGTTACGTGAGGAAAACCAAACATAGACAATGACATATTTGATAGTTCAAATGTAATGTAAGATGTGCCTCAGGGAAAACATAGACTACATTCATAGTAGGTGCATGGCTCATTCCAAAACCAGAAATATACAAGAAGTATAATTTTGTTTATTTTTTATAATATAGTATGATGTGAGTATATATATATATATGTATATATTGAACATATAACTAACACATATATATTTTATATTTATATAAATATATAAATATTTTA